>JAYMFT010117669.1:0-13347 GCA_038088735.1 Panulirus argus
GGGGTTCCCCCCCCCCCCCCCCTAGCGCTACCTCGCTGACGCGGGAAACAGCGATCAAGTATAATAAAATAAATAAATAAATATATATAAGTTGATGTGTATGGACTCACTTGTATGACTTGCAAATGAGCGTAATGTGCAAAGTAAGAAGTACTTGGGTTAGTGTGGAAGTGATTGCAGAGGCTGTATGTACCTAATCTACCTTAATGATTTCAAAAGGGGAGTTAACGATACATATAGTTTTCCAGCAGTAATGGAACAAGATAATTCTTACATCTGACATCTGTAGGGTCAAGAATATTATTATTCTGCAAACCAATACCCCTTTAATGTGGCTCTTGTAGCTTCAAGTTGCTATACACACACAAGATGGGAAATGATGGACACTGTGGAGTGAGAAGATCCTTGACAAAACTGTACTTCTTTCTGCTGCTTGTTGGAGATTCAGCCTTATCAGAGATTACTTTTTGACTAACCCTTGGAGATGTACATATCTCTTTTGGTACTGTTTTTACCACAAATGTAATGATTTTTATTGGCTTCAGTCCTTCTGAGGATCGTACCCAAGAACGGAAACGACTTCTTCGACAGCATCGTGAAGCTTTGGGTGAAAATTACCTCTTTGATGGTATGCAGCTCTATCTCCCATATAAACTTGGGTCTGAGGTATGTCAGGTATCACCAATACCAGTTCCTAGATAATAACTGTAGTGCATTATTCATATAGTACCTTCTTCTGGGTGACTTACATTGGTAGTAAAAGTTCTAAAACAAACAGATCAATTGTTTTAGTGAAACTTTTTTTTTTTTTTTTTTTTTTTTTTTTTTTTTTTTTTTTTTTTTTCAAAGTGTGTTTGGATTGGGTAATAGAGCTACTGTCAGAGGCAGGGCCAGTGCAATATTTTAGTAATTAATCTGATTTGTATTAGATTTTGCATATTTAGAACTTGTCCCTATCATCCAACTTTTCTTGGTGTTCAGTTTGTGTTAGATGTATAGTATTGCAGAGACATGGGAATCTCTCTGTCCATTGTGAGCCAGCACTTTAGTGGTTGTCAAGTTGCACCCCCTCTGACCCAGGTAGCCGTCTTTTCTTTCTGCCACACCATGTGGACTACTGGCATTCTGTCTACAAACATGCAATCTATCCTTGTCATTTGCATTACTTGACAACACTTAACTCACGCAGCTTATTCTTCGTAATGCTAGATTTTCCTGCAGTGAGCACTATGCACTAGCCCTGCCTTTTGGCAAAATGGTAGGAGCAGTAGATACAAGTAGTAGGTAAGGACACTTCGGTAGAAGTAGTAGGTAGGAGCATTAGTTAGACGTAGTCATTTGGAACATTAGGTAGGAGCCTCTGTAAATGCTGTGCTGGAGTTGCCCTCTGCCTGCAGCCTGTTAAGGGTGAGGCATAAAGGCTAAGAAGCGGCACTGGAATTCTTTAGTTATGGAGAGTCTGTTGCGATGGCCTCCCCTTTGAGGGAGTTCCAGTTGGAACAGGCATCAGAGAATTTTGCATAATGACATGGTTAAAGATGAATAGGGCTATAAAGATTTTGTTAAATTTAGCTTAAATTGACATTTATTGTTATGTCATTGTTTATATTATATGAGAATGATGTGTGTTTTGAAGAAAACATAGGATGCAGTAATAAAATCCTTGTTATCATATGGCAGATACCAGGTTCCTCATGATGAAGTATGATAGTTGAAGGTAGAAGGAGAAATTGTAGACTGAAAGAGATGAATATTTATTGAGATTAGCTTTATTAGGAACTTAGGTATACCTCTGTACTTAATGCATTTAAGTCATTGAATAAAGATGGAAATGTTGAATGAGATGTAAGCCCCACTTGAGTCATTAACGTCAATTAAACACTTACGAAGCACTCTCATTATCATGGAAACCCCTCTTTCATTCTAGTACCCAGGATTTCATTTATAGATGTGAGAGAATGAACTATTTCCACACCATAAAAATGAAACGGTTAAGAAAACATGTAGATAGAAATGGTAAACCACATTTCCCCAACCTGGTCAAAAGGTTTCAGTGGAAGTTAACTTGAATTGCGATCCCTGTATTTACTAGCTGAGAATATGGATGTATTAGATTGGTAATAACTGCTGCTTCACTTGCTTACCTAGCTGCTGTTTGGATTACAGTATCTTCACTCTTAAAGTAGAGCAATAGCACTAATTTCTAAAATTTACCCATTGCAGAAGAATTTAATGTTATTTGGCATACCAGACAGAGGTAAACTTTCTGGTGATTACATCTGCATGAAACTTTTTTATAACTAAAACTGACTTGCTGAAGACATGATACTGTTGCTGCAGATTAGAATATTCGTACTTTTTTGCGACAAGTGTTATGTTGTTGAAATGGCTTGAAACAGGAGTGTAAGTGTGTATTTTACCAGATTCCTCTTGCGTGTGGTTTAAGGAGTCCATCATTTACATGTTACTAGAAGCAGCACAACATTGAAATCACAGGAGCTACTGGAAAAAGAGTCATAGTGTAATTCCAGGACCCTCTCAAGAAAGGATTCCTAGGGCAGTAATAGATAAATGTAACATTTTTCTCTGCATTTATGGCAGATACAGAAATTATTCGGATGAAAGGGATGAATCATTGAAACTACTAGAGATTATTAACCAAGCTCTTAATTCAGAAACTGTCTTCTGCATTGGTAATTACAATATCAAGTGTGCAGTAAGGTATCTTAAAGATTGACTTACAACTGTAGCCATCCAAAATTAAGAGAGAACCTAGGGACAATTTTCATCATTATGTAGAATGCAACTATACTGTGAAAATTATCTTTTCAGTATATGAATTACTGTAATTATATGCAAATAATGTCATCGTCTTTCTTATCGTCAGATAAACTAAAAGTTCTTTAGCCTTATATATTTACATAATGTACAGGAATCTTTCCATGACGATTACATTTTCGTGAAAGTGGTAAGTTCAGCTCCCAGTGCTGGTTAGTGCAGTATCAGTATGATAGATGAGTTCATAGCCATTTATTTGATATTGGTACTCAGTTTGAGGAATGTAATCAAGAGGCATTGTCAATACTGTAAATGGGAAACTGTTTCCTTCATTCACATTGGTCAGTTTCAGGAAATACACATTCTTCCTATTTAGGTTTTTGAGATTTTGTTTGCACAAATTAACTTATGTTTTAGTGTGGAATGAAATTATTTATGGAAGTTCAAAGTCGATCTCTCCACAGGTGACAGAACTAGCTTCCAAACGTGAATCTGATCAGTCAGTTTACCAGGTGAAAATCAGATTTATAAAGGAGTTGAGCCCAATGGATTCCCAGTATCTACAGATAATGAATATCATTTTACGCCGATGTCTAGATTACTTGGGTCTACAGTTAATTGGACGCAACTATTTCAACCCAAAGGCAGAAGTAAAGGATGAAAGGCACAGGTAAATGTGGTGTTTACAGTATATATAAAACAAGAATATGGAATTTTATTTTTTTGTTTTTGTAATGAAAGGAAGTTTGTGAATGTCATCTATCATCAAGTCACACACCAACCTCGAAAAGTAGTTTATATATTCATAAAACTTTATATGGTGTCTTTTCAGCATTGGAATATTGAATGGCATATTTGTATAAGGTTAAGGGATTTTAATTCTTTTGTTAATTAACTAATTTGTCAAATATCTGAAAAGAAAATTAAGGAGGCCAAGAGGGCATCTTGGATAAAGTATATGGGGATTTTTAATTCGTGTACCAAACCAGAAATATTTTGGTATAGATTAAGTAAGTTGGTTGGAAAATATTTTTCTACTTTTTTGCTGTGCCTTATTAATCATGATGTTAATAGTAGGGTATCACATAACTTTCCAGAAGTATTTTGTTGGAACTCCCACAAGGTGGTTGCTACGGCAGTGAATCTTTATTATTACTGAACTCCAGGGCCGCTTCTTAGCTATTAGAGCCTCACTCTAACGATGCCACTGGCAGAAGGCAACTCTAGTGCAGTGTTTGCAGAGGCTCATACCTAATGATCCTACTAACTACTACCATCACTAAATGCTCGTGTCTAATGTTCCTACCAACTACTTCTACCTAATGCTCCGACCTAAATGTTCTTACCTGCTACTACTACTACTATCTGTTGCACCTACTATTTTTTAAAAGGCAGGGCTAGCACATTGCACTCACCACTGAGAAATAGAGAGCTACGAAGGTTGAGCTGTTTGAGATAAGTGTGACAAGGAGAGATTGTATATTTTTGGACAGAATACCAGTATTCCACATGTGGGTGAAGCAGAAAGAAAAGACGCATACCTGGGTCAGAGGAGTGCAATATGACATTAACTAAAATGCTGGCTCTCTACAAAGCTGTCACTAACCCTCCCACTATCCAAGCGGGTAGTACAGAAGTACAGATTATATACCACCTTGGTCATTGGCTGCCTGCCACTTACTGCCTGCTTTTCATTATTTACTCGATCAAGCCATGTCACATCACAAATTGTCCTCGGACATTTCATTTCCAGCACACCCACCTTCCTCCACACATGCTTATCTGTAGCCCATGCCTTGCATCCATATGATAATGTTGGGAATATTAAGCCTTCAAACATACCTATTTTTGCCCTCCCAGATAACATTCTCTCTTTCTGCTAACATTCTCTCTTTGCACTTATTCTTCAGTGCTCTCAGATCCTTGAACACCTCACCCACCCTGTGACTCACTTCAGCTTCCTTAGCTGCATTAGCTGCTATGTCCACTCCCAGACATATAAAACACTTCAGTTCCACCAAGTTTTCTCCATTCAAACTCATACCCCAAGTATGTAACATGTCCCTGAACCATGCAAAACCTAATAACCTTGCTTTTATTGACATTTGCTCTCAACTTCCTCCTTTCACACACATTTCCAAATACAGTTACCAATTTTGGCAGTTTTTCACATGAATCTTCCGCCAGTGCTGTATTATCAGCAAACAACAACTGACACTTCCAAGACCCTCATCCCCCACAGATTGCAAGTTTGCCCTCCTCTCCAGTACTCTTTTGTTTACTTCCCTCACCACCCCATCTTATACAAATTGAACAACAAGGGTGACTTCATACACCCCTTACGCATTCCAGCTGTCACTTTGAACTGCTCACTCTCCTCTTTGTAATCATATACATGCCTTCAGTATTTATAAAAACTTCTCACTGCTTCTAGCAGCTTTCCTCCAACACTGTTTATTTTTTAAGACCTTCCACATGGCATCTCTATCAATGTTATCATTCACTGTTATGAAGCAATTATGTTAAGGTAAGAACTACCACCAGCATGAAAATGTTACGGTTACATATCTATTTGTATTGCTGGTTTTTTTCTCTCTCTCTCTCTCTCTCTCTCTCTCTCTCTCTCTCTCTCTCTTTCCATCACTAGTATATGATAATTATTATATGATATATTATAACTATGTGTGTGTATCTCTGATGCCTGTTCCCTTTGGGAACTCTCAAGGGGGTGGCCATGGTAACAGTCTCTCCTTAACTGGTGAATTTAGTGCAGCCTCTTAGCCTTTAGTGCCAGACCCTCAACAGGCCACTAGCAAAGGTCAACGCTAGTGTTTTCATAGGCTCCTACCTGTTGTTCCTGCCTGATTTTCCAACCTACTACTACTACTACCTAATGTTCCCACCAAATGTTCCTACCTATTGCTTTTACCTGTTTCTATCCAAAGCTTCTCTCTAATGTTCCAACCTGCCATTTCTATCTACTACTCCTATCATTTTGCCAAGAGGCAGGGCTAGTGCATATCTCCCACTGCAGGAAAATCTGAAGTTACGAAGAATGAGTTTTGTGTCGTGAGTTAAGTGTTGTCAAGTGTTACGTGTGACAAGATTCCTCCTCGGTTCCCCAGTACATATTTGCCATTTCCTGTGTTAGCGAGGTAGCGTTAAGAACAGAGGACTGAGCCTTAAGAGGAAAAATCCTCACTTAGCCTTCTTCTCCGTTCCTTCTTTTGGAAAATTAAAACAGAAGGGGAGGATTTCCAGCCCCCGCTCCCTCCCCTTTTAGTTGCCTTTTATGACATGCAGGGAATACATGGGAAGTATTCTTTCTCCCCCATCCCCAGTGTTAAGATATTGATACAGTATATAGTATGAAGTATTTCTGTTTCTTAAAGTTGGAGCTGAAGGAGCCAAGTGATGAGCGCTCATCTTCCCAGAAGGCTTAGGCAGGTGCTCTGAATGTGTGTGGATGAAACCAAGATGAGAAGCTAGAGATAGGTAGTATGTGTGAGTAGAGGAGCCTGGATGTTTTGTCTTTTAAGAAAAACAAAGATCATTGGGAAAGTGGAAGAATGGTTTGTGAATGTTGTAAAGTTAAGGGTTACTAAGTGTAAGGGTAAGAGCTAATGAAGGAATAACACTTTTGCCAAAGAAGTTGTGGGAATGTCTGAAAGAGTGTAAGGAAGTGAACCCCAGACTATGTGGATAGAAACGAAAGTGGATTATGAGAGGTTGATGATTGTGAGTGATTATGCACCTGGAAGTGAGAGATAGAAGGGGCAGAAGCAAGTGTTTTGCTTGGAGCTGAGTGAATGTATTATCCATTTTGATGCAAGGGATTTGGTATTTGTTTTGGGTTATTTTTAATGTGAGGATAGGTAATGTGGCATATGAGGCATTATGAGGGGGCATGGGGTACCTACTTATGTGAATAAAAACGGTGAACAGCTTGTGATGTTGTGTGCTGAAAAAAGACTAGTAATTGGAAATACCTGGTTTAATAAGAGGGACATAAGGAAGAATGCATGGGTGACGAGAAGAGATGGTAAATGGGCATTCTTGAATTATGTACTTATTGACAGGTGTACAAGAGAGAGACTCATGGATGTGAGGTAGGAGGGGCAATTTGCAGAATGTCTTACCATTACTTGATGGTGGTAAGGGTGATCTTGTGTTGAAGAAAAGAGGAAATTGTATCGATAGGAAGTGAGTTTTGAAAGTGAGTGAGATTGGGAAAGAGGCATGTGTGAAGATATCCCAAGAGAGAATAAGTGTAGAATGGGAAAAGGTGAGAGTAAATGAAGCTGTGGGAATAGGCAAGGAATGGTAGGTATTTAGAGAAGCAGTGTTGGCATATATTAGAGAAATGTATGGCATGTAGGAGATGGGTGTGTGAGAAAGGTTAGTGAGTGATAGGAAGACAAAGTTAAGTTGATAGTGAAAGAGAAGACAGAGGAGTATAGGTGTTACTAGCTGGAAAAGAGTACATATGAATGGAAGATGTGCAACAAGAGAAAGTGGCATGTGGTCTAGAGGAAGGTGCTGGGCTAAAAGGAGGGCAAATTGAGAGTTAGGGTGAGTGAGTATCAGCAAACTTAAGGGTGAATAAACAAATGTTTTGGAAGAAGGTTAATAGTTTGAGAAAAATGAGAACTGGTAGGCATGTTGATGATTAGTGCAAGTAGGGAGGTGTTAACAGGCAGAGATGAGGTGAAGAAGATGAAGTTAGTGCTTTGAAGGGTTTTTGAATATGTATGATGAGAGGGGTGACAGATGTAGGATGTTTGGGGCAGGGAGACCAAGGAAAAATAGAAGGATGTAGAAAAAGAAGCTTTGGGATAATTATGTCTAAAAATTCAGGAGGATGAGGGGCATGCATGGGATAAAATGAATTTGAGTGAAGTGGTTTGAAATGGTCATTTTGCTGTAAATATGCTGAAGCATGACGCATGAAACAATCAAGGTAAACCATTGAATAGCCAACAGTGTTTGGCAGTTGATGTTATGCTTAACAGCTAGAGGGAGAGAGTTGATATTGCATATGAGGCTATTTTACTTTTGTTCCTGGCATTTCCTTACTAAGGCAGGAGAATTTAATGCATTTAAAGATTAACAAATATTATTTTGTGACTATTTTATCCCCATATGAAGTTAATGTCAGGAACTTAGCACTCTAGGATAGAAAGAAACCTCTGTTTTGTTTGTTTCCAGGATTTCAATTTGGCCTGGTTTTTCTACTAGCATCCGTCAGCATGAAAATTCACTCCTGTTGAATGTTGATGTAATGCACAAATTCCTTCGAAATGAAACTGCTTATGATGTATTGTGTAGACGTAATGCCAGCATGGTAAGTATGGTAGTGTATCTGCTTGCAGTTACCAATTTTTCTCGATTGAGCTTGAAGGAAGATAATTATATACATGTTGCTTAATTTTGTGACCATGTACAGATATTCCTTGGGGTTGACAATTAGCCTTATATGAGCATGATTTGCCTTTTCAATGCAAAACCTTTATTTTTATAGGATGTGAATATGACTTAAAATTGCTAAAGATTATTTATTTTATTCATGCAAACAGAAAGTGAATGCATCCAGATTTCTTATGGGAACTGTGGTAATGACCATGTACAATGAAAAAACCTATCGAGTGGATGACGTAGGTTGGGACTTGACACCTGCTTCCACATTTCCTTATAAAGGAGGAGAGATCTCATACATGGAGTACTATCAGCAGGTAAGATTTATTATGGTTATTAGTTTAACATAACTAAAGATTACTAGAGACCACTGTACAAACAGCACAAAAACAGTCTTTACACTTTCAAAGTTATATAACATGAAATAGGATGAAAAAAATCTGGGCATACCAACACTTTAATCATAACATGTGATCATTCTGAAACCTTTCGTTTACTGGTGTAAAGATCATTTTTGTACGCCTGAGAAGAATTGGATGATTATATAAGAAAATATGGTGCTCACTTGATTTAAAATTATAAATAGTATAGAAGAATTTTTCGCTCCAGGTTTATATATCAGCTCAGCTTGGTTCTGTGGAGTTAACCCTTTATTATAAGGTGTGCATTTATACTAAACATTTTTAACGTGATACAGTTTACAGGTATTGATCCTTTTTTTGTGTTCCTTGCACTTTTTTTATGTTTCATGCTGGGCTTTCTTACCCCCAGACCCTTTTGTAATGTTTTCTTTATGACATGTCTGTCTATCTATCTATCTCTGTCTATCCATTTATCTATATATCTATATCTCTGATGCCCATTCCCTCTTGGAACTCCTTCAAGGGGATAGCTATGGCAAGTCTCCAGAACTGATGAACTCTGCTGGTGCTTCTTAGCATTTTGTGTATCACCCATAACAAGGCACTGACAGAGGTCAACTGTAGTGTATTGTTACCATTAGCTGGTTATGATGTTTATAAGTGGAATATTCATACGCAATGCACCTAATTACACATACATTGATAAATGTAGATACAATATGTGTACTGTATGAAAGCTTTACAAAAGGTGATGAGCTTTCACCAGTTTGTTGGAGATCTTCGCATATTAATTCTGTCATGTTTCTGATATATATAATGTAATGTGCCAATACTGAAAATAAAATTAAAGAAGGTAAGAGAGTTGCACAATATCAGCCAGCTCAAGAGGTGACGTTGGTAACTCTGTCGCTGCTTGCCTCCCTTTTTACATTATTGATACCTATTTACATTTGTAGTGAACAGTAATAACATTGGATGTACTGTAGAAATTTACACAGTGATAACCATTCAAAGCAGCCAACAGTTCATTGTGTTAGAAGGAAAAGGGGGAATTAAGTGATGGTTTACTTCTAAGGATAGCCCACTCATGAGCTTGGTTGTTTACTTTTTGTAAAATGAATTGTCATTTTTACTAACTACAAATAGTGGTGGCTTCCTTTCTAGATTAGAAAACATTACATAAATTCATTCATGACAAGAGATGTTTTGAGAAGAAAATGGTTGCATATCCTAGTTGTTAAATCATATTACAAGAAAAACTGAGAAGATGGAACATTTGAACTGTCATGAGAGACTGACAGAACTGGAAGTTTAAACTTTACTTCATAAATATAAGGTTAAGATTTTTTTCTTACATATTGTTATTTCCCTCTTTAGTGAGGTAGGGTCAAGAACAGATGACTGAGCCTCAGGGGGAAAAATCCTTAATGTGGTCTGCATCGCTGTTCCTTCTTTTTGAAAAGTAAAGCAGGACGGGAGGATTTTCATTCCCCTACTCCCACCCCTTTTAGTTGCCAGCTTTGACATGCTGGGAATACGTACGAAGTATTCTTTCTTCTCAATCCCCAGGGATAGTAAGGGAAAGATATATATTTTGATTATAATCACCTGAGGACAGATTTTTGTGAAGTGTCCTAGAGTTACCCATGACCTTGTTAAAGGCTCTTGCAGCCCAAGACTCCACTACTTCTCATAATAGGGAAATGTAAACTCATTTCGTGTGAGAAGTTCTTTGGCTTGGTTGTACTCTGACAGATAAAGCCCAGCTTAGGTTACCTTTCACTCAATGTGTAACATTGAGCAGGTGGAGTCTGGTAACACCAGGGAAAACTATACAGTGGACAAATTAAATGAAACTGTTAAGCTTTTTAAGAAGGTAGATACAGTAAGTAAGTAAGTAAGAATACTATTGAGATATTCAAAAAGATATAGAAAAAGTATACAAGAGCCTCCAAAAAAGCCTGAACGACTTTATGCTGTTTTATGAGGAGAAACATGTATAGAGAAACTACAGAAGCTTGTAAAAGTAAACTTATATGTGGTTGAAGTTATTTTCAAATGATCTAAGGACTGATAATTTTATAATGAACATGATAGCATAAAGAAACTCAGATATTCATCAGACAAGATTTGTGGTGAGCATTACATACTGCCCTAGGGTTCATGATTTTGTCATAACCTATTTTGCTGTTATATGTGGTGAGCATTACATGCTGCCCCAGGCCCTTGGCAAAGTCTTGTCATAATTTATTTTGCCCTCCTTTTTTAATGGTTATCTAAATAGATAAGTCATATTCAGGGGAAGAAATGTAGTAGGCATGAAATTGTAAATAATCATAATTGACAGCAACCAAATTTTTAACCTTTTTTGCATAGAGGTAGATAGTAGTTAGTTGGCAGCCAACGACCAGGGAGGTATGTTACCAGTACTACCCACCTGTGTATCAGGAGGGTTATTGACAGCTACTTAGTGAGCCAGTACTTCAGTGGTTGTCATCTTGAACTCCTCTGACCCAGTTAGCTGTCTTTTCTTTCTGCCTCATCGACATATGGACTCTTGGCATTCTGTCCACAAACTTACAATCCTTTCTTCTCATTCATAACACTTGGCAACACTTAATTCACACAGCTCATTCTTCGTAGCTCTAGATTTTACCATGGTGAGTGCTGTGCTAACCCTGCCTTTAGACTAAATAGTAGGATTAATAGGTAGAAAAGGTAGGTAGGAGCATTACGTAAAAATAGTATTTAGGAACATTAGACAGGATTATTAGGTAGAAGTAGTCAGTAGGAACATTAGGTAGGAGCCTCTGCAAACACTGCGCTAGACTTTCCCTTTGCCATTGGCCTGTCAAGGGTGAGGCACTATAGGCTAAGAGTTCACTAGTTATGCAGACTCTGCTGCCATGGCCACCTTCTTGAGGGTGTTCTAAAAGGGAATAGGTGTCAGAGATGTACATAGAATATATAGCATGGATTAGAATAAGGATGAACCAGGAATTTCAGTTCAAAATAAAGAAAAGCTCTTTACTTTTATTTATTTTTTAATATTTTTTCTTTTGACAGAATTATCAAGTAAGAATCAAAGATTTGAGGCAGCCTATGCTCTTATCGAAACCCAAGAAGAGAGATTTACGAAGAGGTGCAGGTAACATTTATCTTGTGCCAGAATTGTGTAAAATGACAGGACTGACTGATCAGATGAGATCAGACTTCAACATGATGAAAGATCTTGCTCAGTATATGCGTGTGGCTCCTGATAAACGTGTACAAGCCTTGTTACATTTCAACAAGGACCTCTCGTCAAATGATAAGGTAATTAAGACAATAAAGTTACTTCTTCCTCTGCAGTTTATCCTTGAAACATGAGATAATTTCTTTAGTAGGAGCACCTTCAAATCATCTGTCCGACTGGAAAGGAACAGTGGCTTTCTCGGCCCAGCAGCAAGACATCACACTAAGCCACTCGGAGACCACCACTGGCCCGCGTGCTCATTCAGGGCTCACACTAAGCCACTCGGAGACCACCACAAAGATGACTTCATTGACCCACGGGCTCTAGGCCATAGAAACCTAACACTTTTCTCATAGTGCTTGCTGTCAAGATTTGCTGTTGCCATGAAAGCCTAACGCTTCTCTTGGAGTGCTTGCTGCAAGATTTGCTGCGGCCACACTTGCTTTTTTCAGTCTCATGTTATCCTTTGTGTGTGTGTGTGGGTGTGCATGCATGTGGTCTGTAAACATTAGGCCAACCCCATTGAGGTCTTGTCGCCTCACTCATGCATCGAGAGATTACTGATTATGGATATTATTGTAAAACTGTTTAGTTAGTAATGAATAAAACTTAAGATTGTAAGAATAATGAAAGAGACAATTAATGTGTCAATGGAAATGTATCGTGTTGAAAAATTGATTAGTGGAGCAATTAACTATGAAAACTGAAATAATTGCCTTGGCATTACAACAAATGGCATCCTACATTACACAGAAGCAGAAACAAGGGGAGTCAGTGGGTATTCAACCACATTAGAGACAGTTTGCCCAGCCTGAAGGGGGATAATGTTAACATCTGCTTCAGTGCCGGGCACCAGAATGGGTCGAACAGGAGCGATGGGTGGTAAATCAACAGCAGGGGCTGCATGCAAGCATGGGCTCAAAGAGAATCTTAGCAGTATGTGTATGAAAATGGTGACCTGTGCCAAGGACATATGTTGGGTGCACTGCACTGCATATGAATAGTACACATACTGGCTGACTTGACTTCAGGAACGTTGACCGTCTCTTAGTGAGGACTGCCGCACGCCCAGACCTCCGTGTACATACGGAACGAATTGACTGGAAGGACATGTGTAACCTGTTGTTGATCTCTTAAGTGAACTTCTACCACCAAAGACTAAGCAGAGCCACTAGTCAGTATTGCTTTGTGCGGCAGGAAATATAGTGCCTTGCTTGTTTTGAAATGTTTAGGTTCATTAACTAAATTTCCCTTACACTTGTGAATTAGTGCTTTAGTTATTACTAACAAGTGTGTTAAGATGCATGCCAAATCATTTCTACAAATGGTATTAGGATTAGATATCAAGTGTTGTGAATGGAAATGGTGAAGAGCTCGTGGATTTGTGTGCTGAAAAAAAGACTAGTGATTGGGAATATCTGGTTTAAAAAGAGAGATATTCACAAGTATATGTATGTGAGTAGAAGAGATGGTCAACGGACATTATTGGATTATGTATTAATTGATAGGCGTGTAAAAGAGAGACTTTTGGATGTAAATGTGCTGAGAGGGGCAGCT
>JAYMFT010117680.1:0-13347 GCA_038088735.1 Panulirus argus
AGTGTATTCCAGATTGATGTGGGTAAAACTGAAAGTGAATTGTGAGAGATGGGTGGTCATTAGTGCTTATGCACCTGATCATGAGAAGAAAGATCTTGAGAAGCAAGTGTTTTGGGAGCAGCTGAGTGAGTGTGTCAGCAGTTTTAGTACACGAGACCGGGTAGTGGTGATGGGTGATTTAGATGCGAGAGTGAGTAATTTGGCAATTGAGAGTATAATTGGTACACATGTGAATGGAAAAGTTGAAGATCTCGAGGAATTGTGTTCTGGTAAACGACTAGCGATTAGGAATACCAGGTTTGAAACGAGAGATATTCACAAGTATACGTATGTGAGTAAGAAAGATTGTCATTTGGCATTATTAGGTTACGTATTAATTGATAGGCGTGTGAAAGAGTCTTTTGGATGTAAATTTGCCGAGAGAGGCAGCTGTTGGTATGTCTAATCACTATTTTGTGGAGGCGAAGGTGAAGATTTTTTTAGAGGTTTTCCAAAAAATAGAGAGAATTTCAGGAAGAAGGGAGTGGTGAGAGAAAGTGCGCTTCTAAAGGAGACGTGTGAAGAAATAGCAGGAGAGATTGAGTGTAGAATGGAAAAGGCGAGAGCGAATGAAGTGAGGGGAGTGGGTGAAGAATGGGATGTATATAGAGAAGCAGTGATGGCATTGCAAGAGATGCGTGTGGTATGAGAAACGAGGGAGGTGGGCAGATTAGGAAGGTTAGTGAGTGGTGGGATGAAGAAGTAAAAGTTTTTGGTGAAAGAGAAAAGAGAGACCTTTGGACGATACTTACAAGGAAGGAGTGCAAATGACTGGGAGATGTATAAGAGAAAGTGGCAGGAGGTCAAAATGAATGTGCAGAGGTTGAAAATGAAGGCAATTGAGAGTTGGGGTGAGAGAGTGTCATTAAGGCGAACAGAAAGATTCTTTGTAAGAAGGTAAATAATGTGTGGAAGACAACAAAACAAACGGGAACATGGGTGAAAGGATCAAGAGGTGAAGTGATAACAGGCAGTGGTGGAGTGAGGAGATGGAGTGAGTATTTTGAAGGATTGTTGAATGTATTTGATAACAGAATGGCAGATGTAGGATGTATTGGTCGGGTTGGTGTGCGAAGTGAGAGAGTCAGGGAGATTGGTTTGGTGGAGAGAGAGGAGGTGGTGAAAGCCTTGTGGAAGATGAAATCTGGCATGGCGGCGATATTGGATGTTAATGCAGTTAAATGTATTAGGAAAGGATGCGACTGTGTGGTTGATTATTTGGTAAGAAAATTCGATGCATGTATGGATCAAGGTGAAGTGCCTGAGGATTGGTGGAATGCATGTATAGTGCCATTGTACAAAGGCAAAGGGGTTAAAGGTGACTGTTCAAACTACGAGGTATAAGTTTGATGAGTGTTCCTGGAAAACTGTATGGGAGATTATTGATTAAGAGGATGAAGGCATGTACAGAGCATGAGATTAGGGAGGAGCAGTGAGGTTTTTGAAGTGACACAGGATGCGTGGATCAGGTGTCTACTTTGAAGAATGCATATGAGAAATACTTAGAAAATAGATGGATATGTCTGTAATATATAAATGGATCTGGAGAAGGCTTATGACAGTGTTGATAGAGAGGCTTTTCGGATAGTCTTAAGACTATATGGTGTGCGAGGTAAGCTGCTAGAAGTAGTGAGACGTTCGCATCAAGAGTGTAAGGCATGTGTACGAGTAGGAAAACAGAAGAGTGATTGGTTCCCAGTGAATGTCGGTCTGCTGTAGGGGTGTTTGATGTCCCCATTGTTGTTTAATTTGTTTATGGATGGGGTGGTTAGGGAGATAAATGCAAAAGTTTTGGAGAGAGGGGCGAGGATGCAGTCTGTTAGGAATGAGAGGGCATGGTAAGTGAGTCAGTTATTGTTCGCTGATGATACAGCACTTGTGGATGATTCGACTGAGAAACTGCAGAAGTTTTTGAATGAGTTTGGAAAAGTGTGTGAAAGGAGAAAACTGAGAGTAAATGTGAATAGAACAAAGGTTTTTACGTTCAGCAGGGTTGAGGGACAAGATAGCTGGGATGTGAGTTTGAATGGAGAAAAATTGGAAGTGAAGTGTTTTAGATATCTGGGAGTGGACTTGGTAGCGAATGGAACCATGGAAGCGGAAGTGTCATAGGAAGGGTGAGTTGGCGAAGGTTCTGGAAGCGATGATGAATGTGTGGAAAGAGAGAGAACGTTAACTCGGAAAGCAAAAATGGGTATGTATGAAGGAATTGTAGTTCGATTGTAATATATGATTGTGAGGCGTGGGCTATAGATAGAGTTTTACGGAGGAGGGTGGATGTGTTGGAAATGGAATGTTTAAGGACATTATGTGGTGTAAGATGGCTCGATCGAGTGAGTGATGTAAAGGTTAGAGAGATGTGTGGTAAAAAAAAAAAAGAGTGTGGTTGAGAGAGAAGAGGATGTGTTGAAATGGTTTGGACATATGGAACGAATGAGTGAGGAAAGGTTGACAAAGATAATATATGAGTCAGAGGTGGAGGGAACAAGGAGAAGCGGGAGACGAAATTGGAGGCGGAAGGATGGAGTGAAAGGGATTTTGAACGGTTCGGGTTTGAACTTGCAGGAGGATGAAAAGCGTGTACGGAATAGAGTGAAATGGAACTATGTGGTATACTGGGTTCAACTTGCTAACAATGGGTTGAACTAGGGCATGTGAAACATCTAGGTTAAAGTTTGGAAAGATCTGTGGGGCCTGGATGTGGATAGGGAGTTGTGGTTTCGATGCATTACTCATGACAGCTAGAGTCACTGACTGTAAACGAATGTGGCTTTTTTTCGTCTGTTTCCTGACTCTACCTCGTTGACGCAAGGGTGGCGCAGCTATATCCAGTGGGGCTGGGTGACGTCAGGAATGGATGGAGACGAGGAAGTATGAATATGTACATGTTTATACGTGTATATGCATGTGTATGTGTATGTATGTATATATGTATATGTTTGTATGTATATGTATCTATTTTGCATATACTTGCAAATATGTATATATGTGTGTGTGAGTAGACGGGTCTTTCATCCTCTGTTTTCTGGCGCTACCTCGATGACGTAGGAAACAGCGATCAGCCGCATAGAGAGAGAGAGAGAGAGAGGAGGGAGGAAGAGAGAGGAAGGAGAGGGGAGTGAAGTGGTGAAGCTACCAGCTCTCACTAGACAATGGACCCTTT
Organism: Panulirus argus; assembly: GCA_038088735.1. Lineage (NCBI taxonomy): Eukaryota > Metazoa > Arthropoda > Malacostraca > Decapoda > Palinuridae > Panulirus > Panulirus argus. The sequence goes on from JAYMFT010117680.1 coordinate 3,203, forward strand.
CGCCACTACCCTCCTCCTCCTGCTCCTACTACTACCCACCTTTTGCCACCGGCCCACTCGAAGCACTCCGCCAAATAGACCCGTCAGAGCTGATGGCTTCATCAATAAACTTACGCCTCAATATTTCAGTCAGCAAATATGATAAGCGCCCCTCCACGAGCGCGAGTAACAAAGCAAGTGATCGTTGAGGAAGACATTAAAAAAAAAATATCTACTCACGAGAGTGATGGTAGCTCCCAGTCGATGGGTTGTGTTCCATTCTGTCCCCAATCATTTTTCTATTTCTATATCTATCCCATTATGCCCTAGTTTGGACGTCATTTTGCCCTATTATGTACCCCCATCCTGTTCTATATTGTACCCCATTATGATCTATTGTTTGTTCTAATATGTTCCCCATTATGACCTATTATGTGTTCTGTTATGTATCGCATTTTGCCCTATTATGTTCTGTTACGTATCCCGTTATGCTCTGTAATGCTCCCTATTACGCCCTATTATGTACCCCATTATGTCCTATCATGTACCCTATTACGCCCTATTATGTACCCCATTATGTCCTACCAACGTGTTCCCATTTATGTTCCCAGTTCTCCTGCTAAGTCCTATTATGCAACCCATTATGTTCTATTCTGCAACTCATAAAGACTGAGAGAGAGTGAGAGACGAGTTCTTTTATCTTCATTGTCTGATGATAATGTTGCCTCACTTTTCCTTTGGTAATGGAGCTATACACTGAAAAGAAGGCAAGGCAAGTTGAAGTGTGTTAAAGCTCTCTCTCTCTCTCTCTCTCTCTCTCTCTCTCTCTCTCAACATTTTTGATTATGCTCAGTCCTTCAAACTCATCCTCGAAATACAATTAGTCGTGTTCCGTCCCCTGCTAAACACAATGAGTCGTATTTTCTCCTCCAAATGCCTCCTCCAAATGCACTGCGCCGTATTCTGTCCTTCAGTAACAAGTAACAATGATTTGCTCCAGGTACGGACAGTCGTAAACACTCTTCTGAACCTAATACTTGAGAACGAGTACGAGAGCAAAATGTAACGATTTACAAATTAGTAGAATTTACAATTCAAAAATCACATTTTAAGATTTACAGAAAAAAGTCCATATCTATGTTGTAAAAATTTTTCTCCTTTTTTTTTAAAACGCTTAAGACGATCAGAATGTTATTAGATAATCCTCGAACCATCATTCAAGGCGAGAATATTTGCTTTGTCGTAAACGAAGCTTAAATGTCTTGTAAATGTCTTTTTCTACCGGACATACATGAATGTTTACGGTAAAAGGACGTTGAAAAGTCTCATACATGAATGTTTACGGTAAAAGTACGTTGAAAAGTCTCCCAGGTAAGAAAAAAAAAACGCCAACAGTAAGCAAAACTAACAAAAAAAAAATGTGGGATATGCTATTAAAAAAAGCGCTCTCAGGCTACCGTCTCTTTCCCAAATGCGTTCAGAAAAAGCGTCTAATCATCCATCATAATCTTAGCCCCCCTTTTTTTTCAAGGTGTCGCTCAGAGTCAGATTGAAGTAATTACTCTATGCGTAATTGATTACATCACCGAAGGCAAATACGTAACGTAACCCGTACCTGGAGAATTACGCCAGCGAGGACAGATCGCACTAAGACCTCGCTGTGTGTGTGTGTGTGTGTGTGTGTGTGTGTGTGTGTTTTCCTCTAAATACCCTAGCAATTAATGCGTAATTCGCTGGAAGATGTAACCTCCCCCCCCTATATCCTCCGCTGGCGCTGACAGAGGTCTTGATCCCATTACGTGAGAAGTGACAGATTTAGATCCCTCATTAGAGGGTTGTGTGGGGCGGCGTCACTCCCGGGTCAGGGGCGAGTACGTCCTCGTCTGCGGGAGGAGGAGGAGGAGGAGGAGAGGAAAGTCGCCCGGCTCAGGTCGCCTCTAATTACCCCTCAGGTGGGAGCGTCAGCCGCAGGAGATGAGGTCAATAGAGTAGCGGTGGGTGGTTCTGTCACAGGCGTCCTGTCCCTCCCCGTCCCCTCCCTCGCGGGCGTCGAGGATCTTATATTCAGACGGAGGATATTACTGAGGAAGAGGTGGAGGAGGTGGAGGTGGCCAGCGATGAAGGGTCCTTAACGTGACTGGTTGCATAAAGGGGTGGGCTGTGTTGTTGGCTGGGTGTGTGGACGTTTGGTAGATTTGGTTGACCACGTGGATTGGGTGGTTAGCCTGCTGCTCGTGTGGCTGTATGGATGGTCCAGTGGCTGTGTGTGGATGGTCAGCTGGCTTTTCAGACGGCCAGCTGTTTTGTGGGTATGGTCGAACGGCTGTGTGGGTAGCACGGTGGACGTGTGGACGCGTTGGCGTGGCCGGACGGGTGGGGACGAGTGGTTTAGCGCCTGGTTGAGTGAACTCCGACACAGAGGCACGCACGCTGACAGGATGTCCTTCTGAAGCTCCACGTACAGTATTTTCACGCCAGTTTAAACGCCCATCTGCACGTTCACGAATTACACCCATAGAAATGTTCACGTTATCAACACAAAACCTCATTTCTTCAGTTGCTGTGAGGTTTAGAGGCGTCGGCTCTTTCCCTGTTGACGACGACAAAACACGCCCTCGGGCGAAGATGTTTGTTGAGCGCTCGATCTGGACAGCGTGTCACCCACAGTAATTTTCCCTCGCCGACCAGCACCATCCTCCCAGCTGGCAAATTCTCTGGAAGCTGTCGTACAGTTGTCCACGCAAATGGGAAGGCGTCTCAGCTTCTTATAAAGAGGATTATGTCCCCTTGTGATCAATTACGCCCTGGCAACCGCAGTGTGTCGTTGGCAGTCAGCGTTTAGCGATAGTTATTAGTACATCCAGAGAGTTATGAGCATCTTCAGGTAGTTATAAGTATCTTCAGATCGTTATTAGCAATTTCAGTGCCTAGTGATAGTTATTGGCATCTTCAGTGCCACTGAAATAGATATGGACCAAATAGCCTTAGATGGAAAGTTGATGATGTTCGTTTTGACTTTTTATCTTAACACACATTTCGAGTCTGCGATCTCGGTCATCCTCAACCGAATCCAGGCAGTACAAGTGAACCAAGCGCTTCCTTATTTCCTTTTCACTGTTGATGTAAAAATCTCCCTCAGTAAAGTTCTTCGGCAACGCAGTTACTTGACTCAATCGTTCTACATTTCTGCAATGGTTCTGTGTGGCTTACGAAACTTACATACACTGTCAGTGTATTTCTTTAAGCGCTACTTAATGTCGGTCTCACAGGGGTTGTTGGGTCAGCTTCACTTTCTGTCTCGGTCAAATTCGTCTCCGAATCTGTTTCTTCGATTCGAAGCTTCCAGCTTCACATATGTTCATTCCCATTCTTCGATCCCATGTAAAGTTTACTAAAAAGTCTTCAAAACAGATATTCTCTGCTCTCTGGTTAGTCTATGGTTGGCGATGTAACGCAAAATGCGAGACATTTAGATAATTGATATCTTAGACTATATGCATCTGAAACAATGAATCCATTAGTTAAATCTATATGGTTGAAGGACGTAATGTTGACCTGTTCAGTGATTTTTTTTTCCTTGGGGGCGCCAGTCTGCTCAAAACCCTCGACTTGACCGGCAGTGAAAGTAGCCACAGTGACCTGGATTGACCCGACAGAACACTGACCCGGTCTGACCCCAACAGGTACTTCGCTGTGGTGCATCCGTTGAGCTTGAACGCGGCGGATCGTCGAGGGAAGCTGATGATTGTCTTCGCCTGGTTCCTGGCCTTCAGCTGCTCCCTGCCACAGGTGAGTGTCTCCTTCCCTACACGCGGGCGCTTGGAAGTAACTAACTCAGTTTCTCAGGACACACACAAAGTCTCTCTCTCAGAGGAGAGAATGGGGTATCCATCTTCTCACAGGGGTGACAGGGGGTTGGCGGGCTCTTATAGCCTGTCTGGGGAGGACGAGAGGGGACCTTGCCTCGCAAGGGGAGGTGAGGAGGAGGACTGAAGATCTCAGGGGTTTCAGGGGGTAGGGGGGGACTAGTAGTGATCCGTCCCCTCTCCCTACGAATGAGGGTGACCAAGATGTCCCCTTTCATTCCATGGTCTTTAAGACATACACAGCGGAGGACACACTTCAAAAAGTACTTCCCCTTTCACCGCTCCATTTCCACTTCTGCCACTGCCCTCCCACTTCAACAGACTCCCTCACCTTCCTTAAACTACCTACCCAGAGCCATTTCCTCCTCTCCCATGTCATCCCTGCTCAATATATTGGCTCCTCCATCACAACCTTAGAATAACACCTTCCTCTCCATTACACACTCTCTCTCTCTCTCTCTCTCTCTCTCTCTCTCTGTAGGCCTTTCTAAACTCCATCGAGCAATTAAAGTTTTCTCTTCGCCTGCTTCAACTCCCCAAGAGTTCTGTCCGGCTCAGTTTATATATATATATATATGAAAACTCTCTCCCACCGCTAATTCTTTGCTAAAGCACTACACTTCCTCCTCACAATCTTCCCCACGCAGTTAGATTAGCATTAGGATTGACCCAGTCTTCTCGTTTTATTTTCCCAGCGTGTAACAGTCTGCTTAGTATTATCTCGGTCAAGTTTAATTAAACTCTCCTGACACAGTGGTTCGTTCATTTCACCTCTCTGAAAGCAGTGGTTTGTTCCATTCACCTCTCCGGACGAAGTGGCTCGTTCCATTTACCGCTCCGGACACAGTGGTTCGTTCCGTTCACCTCTCTCGACACAGTGTTGGTTCCGTTCACCTTTTTTTTCCCTCTACCATCTTTGTCAAATTCAAAATCAGAACATCTAAGGGTATAGTGAAGATGAGGAAACGCATCAGGAATAATATAATGATAAATCACAAGGCTGGAGGTCAATGTTAATAAAAAGGTGAAGGGATACAAGTCTTTAATGATGGGACGCATGACATACTCACTTTCATTCTACCTTCTGACTTTCCTATGCAATTCACTTCAGGCATATTAATCCTGCAAGGTATTTTTGTCTGCTGGATCCCCAGTGGACAGTACGTTCGACGTGATTTGTCTTAGTTCATCTTCCAGACTCGGTTCACAAGCTCCCCCAACACTGGCCCAGCAGCAAGCAAATACTTCTCCTCACCCAACATCCACCACATCCAGCTATTTACCTTCAGGGTGATCTACCCTTCGTGTGTCCTCCACTCTATATCTCTTGTGTTTTAACAGTCAGGTCCTCCCTCGCCCCTCTCATATTTGCAGTACATTATTGTGTAACTTAATTTCCGATCTCCTTCGCTTAACCCAACACTGTTACCCTGTTCCCCTCTCCCTCTCACTTGCCTTTCCTCGATACGTTCCGCAAACTTCCTTACTTAAGAAGTTACTCTACTTCCCTCCCTACTTGCAGTTAACCTCGACCTGAGACAACAACTAACTGTTGCTTACGGTCCCTTATATCATTTCTGGTTGACTTCCTTTCCTTAATTGCTCTTGGTAATTACCCTGGGGTCCCCTGCAACTCATTATCCTCGCTCTGTTTCACTCAGGTTCCCCCATCGTTGGCCAGGATTGTCTGCATTCGCCAGGTACATAAGTATGTACAGTTTCCCAAAAAAGTATTGGTCCCTCGGGCGTGAAGATTCTAATAATGAACAGCAGGCTGACCGAGATTAACCCTTGACTTCACAGCCATCCTGATGCAGTTGTAAAATGCATCAGGGTGGCAGCGAAGTATTAATCTCGGTCGGCCAGTTGTAGATTATTAGAAACTTCAGGTCCGAGGGACCGATACTTTTTTGGGAGACTGTACATACCTCAGGAAACCCCACAAAACCATGTTTACAGTCTGAGCCACAGGAGTACTGCTGCGAGTTCCTTCAGTAAGGCGTTGCCTGAGGGCTTCCATAGTGCATTGCTGGTGGTCTGTGCGTGTGTGTGTGTGTGTGTGTGTCTTATTTTTGTATAACAGAGTGGTATCAGTTCTAACCCTATGGCAAATATCATGACCATAGATACTGTATTAAAAAGAACCAAAACAACTCCTTCTCATCCAAAAAACTCTCCCTCCCAACACCATGATAAAGTACGACCATTAGCGGAAGACACGGCCCTCGGGTCAATAGCCCTGGCCAATTCCATCAGTAATTACTGTTTCATCGTGTGTGTGTGTGTGACCCGGAGCTGCGCCACGGTGGTGGTGACCTCGCAAACTCTACTTCCTGGTAAAGTCAAACTCGAAACTCCCGCAAGAAGCCTATCACATTAGTTAACAGGTTATAGTCAGGCTTGAAACTCCCGCCATAACCGGCCTGAATTAGTTCAATGCAGGCTTGTTCAGTGCTGCGTGCTGCGTGTGTGTGTGACAGCCGAAGATCTGACTTCACGCGCACACTCATAGATGGCGTTGCAGTAGGTGAATGGCGTCCCACAATTTCCGACTCGCTTCCCAGAATCAGGTAATTATCAAGCCTTTGAGGAACGTATATCAAACGCAATATATTCCTACATCTACCTTAAAATAAATCATACAGTGATCTACCTTTCCTAAATCTACTTTACAATAGATCATATGGTGATCTACTTTTCCCCTCGGGATTCCTTAATTTATTTATTGCCATGTTTCCAAAATCCGTTTCCATAATGTCAGAGGTGTCTTTTCTCTCCCAGCTAAGCTGTTCAGCGCGATGGAATTTATTACCAGCGTAAATCCTGGCCGCGAGGAAAATCCAGAATCGCGAAAATAAATATAACACACAATGTTACCAGTTCTCAGATAAAGAGGTATATCATATATAACGCTTATATTTCAACCTTGCATCGATCCGAGCCTCGCATCGCGGGACTTGTAAGACGCGTTTGTATAGAGACTTGATACCATAAGGTGATAAACTAAGGACAGAGAGAGAGAGAGAGAGAGAGAGAGATACATGCCATTACTGAGGAGCAGGGAGCCGCTCGAAAAAGACGCTATCACCGCACTCGTCACAAATCTTCATCACGATAATCATCACCTGTGCTTTAGGTTGGAATTACCCCCCTAGAAACTACGTGGGTTTGCGCCCTCAGTCGGTGGAGCCGAACCCTCCCTCTCTCTCCCTTTAAGTGAGGCTATGCATCTTCTGCAACTTAATCAAAATGTTTGCGTGAAGCTTCTTAAAACTGAGGCCGCTTCTGCTGCCGGGGCAGCAGTCCATCTCCCCCGACTTGCCTAGGAATGTGAGAGCATGGCTTCTTGTGTTGAATGATATACTCCTCCTCCTCCTCCTCCTCCCGAGTTGTGAGTATTTAGGTGTTTAGTTTTCGCTCCTTTGGGATATTCCCAATAGGCGATCGTGCTATAAATAAATTTACATCAATAAAGCTGTTGGGACTGTCAAAGTGGACAGTGTTGATGTGGGCACACTGGATGGACGCTCCGTTCATCGGGAGTTGGGCGGATGACTCTTGAGACCCTGAGGTAACAGAGACTCGGTTCTTTAAGCGAAAGCTTGCGACGCCCGAAATGATCCTGAAGTCTGAGTAAAGGAAAACTCACTCACTGAATAACTTCGCCTCGTCTCGATGTCGATATGATTCAGATCCGACCACAAGCAGGCCCTGCAAGTAGGCATTATCTCTCCTCTCTCTCTCTCTCTCTCTCTCTCTCTCTCTCTCTCTCTTTCTCTCTCTCTCTCTCAACAAAGACACATTCTATATGCATAGAGTTATTAATATGTAAAATCGGATTCGCTCTGTTGCGCAGCGAAGGGGGAGGTGGGTGGTAGGTAGATATGCCCATGTGTGGAGAGTCACCTCCATCCCCTGGTGACAGCTTGGCCAACCTGATGTTGCTGGCCAGGTGAGAAGGATAAGTGTGTCATGAAGAAGGAGATGAAGAAGAAGAAGAAGAAGAAGAAGAAGGTCATCATATTCCCCGTAGATGCTCATCCTCACTTTCACGTTCTACGTGTTATTTCAGGTCATCATATTCCTCGTAGAATACTCATCCTCACTTTCACGTTTACGTGTCATTTCAGGTTATCATATTCCACGTGGAGAACCATCTTCACGTTCACCTTCCACGTGTTATTTCAGGTCATCATATTCCCCCGTAGAAACTCATACTCAATTTCACGTTCTACGTGTCGTTTCAGGTCATCATCTTCCACGTGGAGAACCACCCTCTCTTCACGTTCTACGTGCAGTGCGTCACCTTCAACTTCTTCCCGTCGCTCCACCACGAGATGGTCTACAACCTCTTCTGTCTGGTCATGCTCTACGTGGCTCCGCTCTCCATCATCATCTTCTTCTACGGCGCCATCGTCGTCACCATCTTCCAGAAGAGCAGGCTGTCTGCTGACGGTGAGAGCTCTCTCTCTCTCTCTCTCTCTCTCTCTCTCTCTCTCCCTTTGTGCATGTCAGCCACATAAGCCCCGACTTTTTTCGACCTGGCTTAAACCGCTCTCATCCTCCGCCAGCGATTTCCATGTGTCATTTCACCTAACCAAACCATTTCATGACGGATTCAATCCGTCGCTCTGCAAATAACTACTAACCTCTCTCTCTCTGTCTCGCTACGAGAGACGACTGATTGATGCTGCATCCACAGGAAACAGCATCATTCAGATTTCAAAAACACGTCGAATATCTCTCTTTTTCATTTCCTTTCTTAGATAAAATTTGTCTTGCGGAGTTCGAGGCCTCGATGGTATGGGTGTGTGTGTGTGTGTGACGGCTCAGAAAGATATATTAGACTCTTTTTAATATATTTTTGCACATCTTAGACTCATTGCTTTGTTCAGACGTTCCGTACGCGAGGAACGAGGAAGGTAAATGTGCCAGGGCTGGATTGCTCTGGTAGGCAACGGAGGTCTGAGTAATCTCCTCACATACTGAAGGCATTTGCATTAGGCTTCACCACGTCTGATTGAGGCGAGAGAGTTTCGAGCAGAACTAAACACTGTCTCGGTTGTGGGGAATCGAAGCGTGAGGTAGCGCCTGGAAGGAGAGATGTGGTCGGTGTGTGTGAGTGTGTGTGTGTGTGTGAGGTTTTAGGTACATGAGTAGTGAGGTCTGGCTTTATGAAGAGTGGCTGTTGATAGGATCAGTGAAAATCAAGGTATCAGATGAGAGGATTGATGTCGTGTTGGGCGTAGCGGTTTGGATATAAGTGATTTAAGTGGCGCAAAGTATCTAAGTGATACCTAAAGTGAGAGTTGTTATGAGTGGTGCAAAGTAACTAAGTGATACCTTAAGTGAGACAGAAGTGGATATAAGTGATTTAAGTGGCGCAAAGTAACTAAGAGATACGTAAAGTGAGACAGAAGTGGATTTAAGTGAGTCAAGTGGCGCAAAATAACTAAGTGATACGTAAAGTGAGGTAAAAGTGGATGAGGCCGTTTATGTAAGTCACGAGACGTGAGTGGGGAGGAATATGCAAGCAGCCGAAGTTTTCTCCTGGGGTCTCGCCGGTGCCGCTCTGAAAGGGGCGGTTTGATTTAATGATGAGTTTAAGCCAAAACTGGTTTACAAGGAACCCGGAGCTTAAGTGCTCCCCCTCAGCTCCTGAAAAGTTTACACGCACGCACACACACACACACACACACATACACACCAGTCTTAGGGTAGGGTATGCACACAGACACACACACCCCTGTACGAAGGTTAGAGAGAATCAGGCGAGCCCATCCTGGCCTCACCTCCACATCTGGACAGTAAAGGTATCGCTTGACTTACTGATTGTATTTAGTGATGGATTTTCTATATTTCTGTTTCCATGTGTTGTACTTAGGTTGTCACTCATACTATCCTTCTTGATTGTGTTATATTGCATGGCTTTTAGTGTTTTCCCTTACGTTTATGTGCTATGTGTTGTGATTTTCTGAGTGTGTTTATAATTTTGTTTGCGTTTTACATGCCATACTCTAGTTCTGAGAAGCAGTTTTTCTCTTTTTGCAGATTCCTAATGATGCCTCTTGTGTTTGGCGAAAGCTTGAATGAAATAAATAATGAACTACGGCCAACGGGTGTTTAAGCATCCACGTAATGGCAGAATAATACTGAGAAAATTAGAGAACATAAGAAAGATTAATAGCTCTAAATATGCTGTAGTATTCAGTTCTATGTGCATTAAAGAAAACCTTCTCCAAGCGTACACTAATATATATATATATATATATATATATATATATATATATATATATATAT
>JAYMFT010117691.1:0-13347 GCA_038088735.1 Panulirus argus
ATATATATATATATATATATATATATATATATATATATATATATATATATATATATATATATATATATATGCCAATTCATCTCCCATACTGTGCATGATGAGTGTCTGTTAAATCCATGTCTTTAACTTTCTTCAGTACGACCCTTGAATAACACGGTACAACTCTTGGACAGGACGGTACAACGCTAGAGTAAGACGGTACAAGCCTGAAACGTAATGATACGACCCCATGACCTGGACATTTTACGACCCTCGGAGATATTAGATTGAAGAGTTAGTTGATTAAATTTAGGTTACGTCTGGTTGAATTAGGTTTCAGTTTTGGTTTTATCAGGTTAGATTAAGTTTAGATTTTGGTTATGTCAGGTTAATTTAGGTTTAGATTTAGCTTAAATCGGGTTAGATTAGATTTAGATTTCAGTTCTGTTAGGTTAAGTTAGGTTTAGATTTAAGATATACTACGCTGAATATGGTTTAGATTTAGGATATATTAAGTTATTAGGTTTAGAGTTCGGTTATATTAGGCTTAGATTTAGGAAATATTAGGTTAAGTTGTGTTTAGATTTAGGTAAAGTTAGGCTACGTCTGACGATGAAATGATGACTTCAGAAACAAAAATCCTTTAAAGTTTGGCTTAAAATTTTAAGATTGAGAGAAAACCGACCCATTTCGGTTGCTCTGGTGGCACCTCGCCACCCGTCATCGACGGCTCTCTGTCTTTAAACCGAGTCTGGCTCTATTTGCTGAATGAATAACACGCACGAACACCCGTGTTCCTCTCCAGCTGAATGCAAAAGCTGGCCTCGGAAAGTTATCGATTGGCAACGGGTATGTGCTGGAAAAGGGGGCGCCTCTCACCTATTTCCAGGGAGGTCTTATGTGACCCTCATATATTCAAGCAGTGGACTCGAGTTGAAGGCAAGTTACAGTATGAATTCTGTTGTGACAAAATGTAAATGAGGAAAAATATGAGACTCTGCTGTAATAGTAATTTCTAATGACTTGAAGCCAAGCTAGGAGGAGAAATCCTAGGATTAGTTGGTGGGGCGTTCGAATTGATGTCTTAAGAAATTAATCTTCGGCCCTGTTCATTTCGCTGGTGCGTCCCAGCCCTGAATATTTGAGCCGCTCGGTTTTGGTCGCCCCGCTTGAAGAAAAAAAGACAGACGTTGGAGAGAGAGAGAGAACAGGCCTGCAGTAGCAGCAGTGAGCTGTGAGAATGGTTCCTGGAATGAGAAACAAATGAGAGTCGGCTGGAAGACTTATAGTTACTTAGTTCAGAAGAGAGAAGATTAAGACGTGATCTGATACAGATATCCATGGATACCGAAGGACTTGATTAAAAGCCTTTGGTAAACTCGATCTCAGAAGATACCTAAGGCAAGGATAAAAACAAGAAAAAACTATTTGCTTCGAATGAGGCGAAGTACTTTTCTTCCAACCCACCACAGTATCTCCCTGTCTCCCTCCCTCCCCAACACCCCCAGTACTTTCTCCCTCCCTCCCTCCCTCCCTCCCTCCAGCGTCTCGCAACCACAGAAGAGACTAAACAACCAGGGGGTTTGTCCCGCCTCCCTCAATGGCACCTTTGGGAGAAAGGATCAGAGAATACGAATAAAAGACTCGCCAAGGCAGTTCCTCAACTTTGGTCCATGTCTCTTTTCTTTTCTCTTTCTTTAAGCAAAGACATTTCCAGAGAGAGAGAGAGAGAGAGAGTGAGAAAGAGAAAGAGAGAGTGAGGGAGAGAGAGACTGGTTCCTATTAAGGGTGAGAACACTGTAGATTCCGCCTCTTCCTCCTCCTCCTCCTCCTCCTGTCTGTCCTGCACAGTAGGTAGGGAGATGCCCCTCGTATCTTACCACCAGGTCGGTGTTGTAGCAGTGAGGCGAGCGAGGCTGCCGTCCGTCTGCCCCTCTTTTGCCACTAGCAGTTCTGCTACGTTTTATTGGAAAAGCGAATTGCAGACGAGAGGTGATTACACTAACGCCATCTTTTGGTTAAATCTCGAAACACTGGGACTCCAGATGTCGCTAGATATTTCACTGGTTGTTATGTTTCTTCCCCCTTCCTTCTGGAATGAAATTGCTTTTGCAAGTTGCAGCTCCCAGGCAATGAAAGGGCCCGTGGCACACTCTAATCTTGGGGACCGATTGACTTTATAACGAGGTGGGCGTGTGTACGTCGGCTCAGTTGACTTTATTTTTTTACATTTGAGGTCATTTTGAGAATGTATTGGGTGAGGACAGAGGCTAAACCGTCCAATAGGGTTTAGTTTTGGCTTCCGGTCATTACTGTCTCAATCACTTGAGACGGCGACTGTACTGTCCATAAGCCACCTACCCATGTAGTGCTCAGGATGACTTTGTGATTTGATCAATATTGTCTCTTAAAAAATAGAGAGACCTAAGATAGGAGTTTTTGATCATACAAGGGCTTATTCTACCAATGTTTATGGGATACGACACAGAGTTATCTGTCCATATACCTTACCCTGCTGCGTAACGCCTGTGACGGGTCTGTGACCTCCATTTGACGTCCTGTAGAGGTCAAAGGTCACCAGATGTTACGAAAGTATGACTCGAATCCATGAAATTTCAACATGCTCTGATGATATATATATATATATATATATATATATATATATATATATGAGTGTGTGTGTGTGTGTGTATTTTCATAGTTGATCGCCGTTTCCCGCATTGTCGAAGTAGCGCCAGGAACATACGAAGACAGGCCACATCCGCTCACATCCATTCTCCAGCTGTCATGTGCCATGCACCGAATAAAAAAACCACAGCTCCCGATCCACACACACACACCCGGAGGTTTGATCCTCACTTAATTTTCAAATTTGCCGTTCCCCAGCGTTCCACGTCGCCATGACGAAGCGTTTGGGCATTCGTGGGGTGGTGGTGGTGGGGAGCGCTCCTGACCGTGACGCATTCACGGGCCGCCCACCTGGGGTCGAGCGCACAGGATCGATTTCCGGTTGCAGCAGTCGATTCGCAGTCAACCCAGCTGTTCATCCGTCTTTTGGGGTTGGTCGATAGATTAGGCACCTAGCTCGGACTAGGATATATATATATATATAGCGCGCTAATGGGATGGTCTTGATTAGGGCCTCAGTTGCCCGTGCCGTCTCAGCTAAAAAAGATATATATACTGTTGTATTTAAATACAAATCTGAATCTAAAGTACTTGATGAAGTGTTCACACTGCCATCTAGTGATTGACGGCGGACTCGGAGAGATGCCAGGCAGTGATATATATATATATATTCCCAGCGTATGCAAACTTCTCTCATACATTCCATACTTGGGGTAATCCCGGTAACCCAGCAGGGTCCCACGTACCGCCAAATCGGCCATGGTCGTACCCCAGGGCCGTACCACTGTGTGCTCAAGGGTCGTACCGTCGTGCTGAGGTGCCGTACCGTCGTGCTGAGGCGCCGTACCGTCAGTTGCAGGGCTCCTTCGGGTATCGGGCTCGGACTGTAACTGCCTCCCTACTTTAAGAGAGGGGTTTAGGCTGGTCCATGAGAGGGGAAGTTAGCCGTTTTTCCGTGAGACCAAGAGGTTGGCCCTCGGGAATAAACAAAAGTGAGGGAGTGGACGGAGGGGTCCCACGGCTCTCAGAAGGGTCCACTTAAAGGTAAAGTGGCCGATGTTAGTGGGTGAGGGTGGAGGTGTCAGTGGGTGAGGGTTGGAGGTGTCAGTGGGTGAGGGTTGGAGGTTTCAATGGGTGAGGGTTGGAGGTGTCAGTGGGTGAGGGTTAGAGGTGTTAGTGGGTGAGGGTGGAGGTTTCAGTGGGTGAGGGTTGGAGGTTTCAGTGGGTGAGGGTTGGAGGTTTCAGTAGGTGAGGGTGGAGGTGTTAGTGGGTGAGGGTGGAGGTGTCAGTGGGTGAGAGTGGAAGTGTCAGTGGATGAGGATGGAGGTGTTAGTGGATGAGGGTGGAGGTGTCATTGGGTGAGGATTGAGGTGTCAGTGGATGAGGATGGAGGTGTCAGTGGATGAGGGTGGAGGTGTTAGTGGGTGAGAGTGGAGGTGTCAGTGGGTGAGGGTTGGACGTGTCAGTGGGTGAGGGTGGAGGTGTCAGTGGGTGAGGACTTTCTCAACACACACACACACACACACACACACACCAGGAGCAGGACATATGGTTTTAGGGGTTGACAGTTTGAGGCGTACGCCTGGGCCCTTGTTGTACCTCCTCCTCTCGTGGGAAGGTCAGAGGTCAAGGTCACATACTCATTTAAAGCTCGACCCATGTAGACCCCTTTTGGTACGCATACGTTCACGGTGTCATATTAGTAGCATCTATTACTTACGTTGGCTGTGAAGAGACATTTTGGAAAACTATAGTCGTTATGTGGGGCCCCTAGTGGCGCTGTGGTTGACACAAAGCTGACCTGTGGGTTTTTTTTTTTTATATAGTGTTAAAGAGTACTGTTGACATCCGTGGCTGTAGCTGGCTCCCCCACCACCACCTGCCACAGCTGGGTAACGCCACGCAACCATCAGCTGTACACACACCTGCAGCACCGGAGGTCGAGCGGTGTTGCAGCCCGTGGGAGGGAACACTGCCTCCCCTGGCACAGAGCGGCTCGACCCTTTGGTATTACGACATGGCCAACAAAGGATCAGGTCGTATTATATCCGAGGGTCGTACCGCGGATCTAGCTCAAGGGTCGGTGCCATCGTATGGCGTCGCCAAATATCGACTTGGTCTTCTCGAGTCAGTCACGTTGCGCTCGCCTGCGGGAGTAATGCAGGTCCAGAACTACCTCCTCCTCAGGAAGTTCTTGAGCTGGTCTTAGAGTTTCTGCCTGCGTAACACGTGCAGTGTGTCAGGCGGGGGGGGGAAGATGTGTTCCCATCCATCACGAAATTCGTCTTATTATTGTTATTATTATTATTATTATTATTTATTATTATTATTATTATTATTATTGTTATTATTATTATTATTATTATTACTACTACTACTACTGTTATTATTGTTTTTATTATTATCATTATTATTATTCCTCTTTCCCATTTTCCTTCTATTTCTTTTTCTTCTTCTTCTTCTTCTTCTTTTTCTTCTCCTCCTCCTCTTAGATCATGCACATTTTGCGACAGTAGAAGGTGCAGCAGCTGCAGGCCATCCAGGGCACCTCCACCTTTCTTCATTTTTCTCTCGACTGAAAGGAAGACAGTGTTGACTGGCAGTATTATCCCCAAACATATTGGCCATAGGATGTTCCCCAAGTGTTGCTCAAGTGCTGGCCACACTTCCTGAGTGTGTTGAGACACACATGTGTTGCCTAAAGTGTGTCTGTATTCTCCTTGCAACCCGACGGTCGATGGATAATGCGACACAGGTCTAGCTCTGGACATATACGTATTTATGAAACTGAAACTTTCTTATTTACGCTTTCCAGAGACGTCTCGTATTGATCTTTATAATCACCAATTTCATAGTGTGGCGGGAACATCACTAATATACCTTCAAAGTAAGATAAATCAAAATCATTTTATATTAGGAGGAACTGGCTGGTGTAGTAGTAATATTATTGATTACCTTTTCTCAAGACTTCACCTCCCGTTACGGTGACGACACCACCAGGTGTTTGGTTCTTCTGCTGATGGTATGTATTGGAAAGCTGACTGTGGTGGACCTCGAGAGTCATGGTACCCTTCACCCCAAACAACTTGACGCCACCCCTACATCCCCGTGAGGCTGAGGTCTGATGGACGGAAAGTTAGGAAGACGACGAGGAGGAGATACCGTCACCTTTCGTTCCGAGTTCATAGCCATTGATTCGGATGGTTGTTGACTCGGGAGTCGTCCAGTGGTTCATTTGTTTCGACCACTTCCTGGGCCCATAACAGTAAAGGTGGCTGGTATAGTACATGTACCTCAGTTAGCCAAGGAGTCATTAGGGTCCGAAGGAATTAAGAGAGGGATGCAAACACTGACAGTCCGGTAGGTCTCTTCCGGCGCTGTTTGGGACAGTGGAAGAGACAGAAGCCTGTATAAAGCTTCCAGTATAGAGAACAGAACTGCAAACAGTTAACCAGGGACGTATATATGTGTAAAGTGTTTGAATTACGGACGTGCAAAATACGTCAGGCGTGGACTAGGAGCGATGTGTTCTTGAGAGGTCTCTTTTCAAACGTATGTCTGTTGCTGATGTCATCTACTGTTGTTTAAAGTCACTCCATATATTAACGGCTATGCTAAAGAAACAGTACTTCGCTCAATTCGACTTCAGATGCTGACTTGAGTTCCCTCCTGTTCAGTACTGCGGGAGAAACCAGATTGATTTACTCCCGCCGAATGATATCCCTCGATCCTAAGTTGCAGTTCGACGCCATCATAGCCGCGCCGAGCGCACCCGAGGTGGTGAAGACCGCTACAAGAACTAGTAGTTCCGTTGTCAACACCGACAGCAAACAGTAGGCTGTACATAATATGTAATCTCCCGTTTGTACAGTGCAGTTGTACACTCGTGGAGCCCCATCGTCTAAATTTTCTTTTACCAACAAACGCGAGATTTTACCAACGAGCAGGGCTAGCGCGTAGCGCTCACCACAGGAATATTTAGTTAGGAGTACAACGTCGTGTGAGTTTTACGTGTTGCCAAGTGTTATGTGGACTGAAGTGCCGGCAGCAGCCCACGTGTGGGTGAGGCAGGCGTAAAGAAAAGACAGCTCCCTGTCCCTGTCTCCCAGGGTTCTTCTCTCTCTCTCTCTCTCTCTCTCTCTCTCTCTCTCTCTCTCTCTCTCTCTCTCTCTCTCTCTCCCCCCGTGTGTGTGTCTGGGTCACCTCTGCCGGACAGCTCCTGGCTGAGGGGAGAGGGGGACTTGAGGTCTAAGAGGCATTCCCCGTGTGTCCCACCTCGAACCCAACCACCATCGACATCTCGATGGCTTCAGCAGCCCAGTTACGTGATCCCGTCGTTGCCACCCTAGAGAGCCAGGCCGCTGAGGAGGGGGGGGGGGGGGGGGTGGGTGCTTAATCCCGGGGACTTAATCCTGGGGACTTAATCCAGGCGACTTAGAATTACCTAGGCCGCTGGCGTTACCTCTAGTAAGCCGTGGGTTTAGACCGATGGGGACCCAAGGGTCTTTTGCCTCGTTATCAGGCGTTGCCAGGCCGCTAGGGGTGGAGGACCTAGTTTTTTCCTCGTTACCGGGCGTTACCATTTGGTTGGATAGTTTATGCCGTTCCTGTCCCCTTGTACTTATCGACCAGGGGGTTGGGGAGACCTGATTGTGACTTGTTTCAGTCTGACAGTGTTTTGGTAGGTGGTTTATGATGGGAAAAGGGAGAACGGGGGTCTTCTGATGGGAAGAGGGGGGCCTAATGGAAAAGGGGGTCTTCTGAGGGGAAAAGGGGGGCCTTTCCTGGGAATAGTGGGGCCTTTTAATGGGAATGAGAGACCCTTTAATGGATAAGAGGAGGCCTTTTAATGGGAAGAGGGAGAGGGTTCTTCTGATGGGAATAGGGGGGCCTTTTAATGGGAATAAGGGACCCTTTAATGGATAAGAGGACGCCTTTTAATGGGAAGAAGGGTGGAGGGGGCCTTTTTTTTTTTTGAAAATATGTCTTTAAATCTCATGAATAGGTAATGTCATACTTAGATCTTCTCGATGGTATCATAAATTTATCATTATCACAAATATATGGATGTATAATTATCATAAATGAACCCCAGTAATGGGTATGATTATAGACCCATTATATAATTAGAAGCACAGGAAATCCTGTTGCAAGATTGGTACACGGAACCAGTAATTTCTTTAATTTACCAGATGTTCGTTAAACCCAAGAATTATATGACTGAGACAAGTATTATTAGCGTGGATTATGACAAATAGAATCCTGGTAGTATGTGTAACGCAAAGCACTGCTGGGGTTCTCTGAGTATCATGCTGAGGAAGACCCGTGGCGAGGTACGGTGTGGCAACAGACTCTTGCGGTGAAAATGCTGTGAAGATGAGCTTCACTCGTTCACTTTCCTTGCAGTCACTCCAGGGCGATGGCACGACCCTGATAGAACAGACGGTACGACCGTTCTCAGCATGATATTACGACCCTTGAGCTTGACAGGTAGTTTAAGGGGCTGAGAAGAAAGGATGTGGGCGAGGATAGAATAGTAGTCAAGAGACGATGGGTAGTGTAGGGGGCTAGAGAGACGAGGTGTGGGAGCTAGTAGGATAGTCTTGTATGAGGAAAGAGCCTTCTGCACTTATTGCATGTGTGGCACAGGTTTTGTACGCAAGGGGAAGGGGCAAGTAGGGGCAGTAGAACGGTGGAGGGGGTGGGTAAGGGAGCAAATGCGACGTCAGGGAGAGGAATAAAGGGAGTTTGGTATATTCGGGAAAAAGCAGGGTAGGGGTGGATGCGCTCGTCCACCCGCAGATAACGGCAGCAAAGACACGATGATGCATAAGAGGTTTTAGCCGTATGAAACCGAGTTATTACGGTGATGAAAGGCGTACGTACCGTGTGTGTGTGTGTGGGACTCCGCCAACAGAAGTGTCAAGCTTTTTTAACCCCCGGTATAATCCCGTGTCTGGCAGGGAGGGAGAAGATGTGTCACGCCCAGGTCGAGGAGGAGGGGAAAAATCTCGTACCGCTATGCATCTTAATGGCGCTGCTGTCGGGTAAGGTATGCATAGAATCTCTCGGCATTGCCAGGACAAGCAGATTTACCACAAACAACCGCACGTGGGAATGTAAAGGGACGATGGGCCTGTGAATATCCTGCTGGGAAGGTGGCAATAGTGGAAATATTATATGGTTGCCGGCTGTTGACTGCTGATTAACTTTTTTTCTGACTACGCTACGTTCATTTTCTGTCCTTGTATTTACCTAGGCAAGGAATGTAGTTGGCTTTAAATCATTATTTATGCGTCTGGTTATTGCTTCCAGCGCTCCTAGACTTAATATGCTAATATTTTCAGTTGGCTTTACGTCGTCAAGGGTAAAGGAAAATATGGCATACAGCAAAGATTTTTACATTATTATCATTTTTTTACATCCTCAGGTTCTGTAAATCGACTCTAGTTTAAATATGTAGATTAGAGATGCTGTGTAGATGTATTGGGCCTCTGTTTTATTATGCGTAGATGAGATACAGAGACACAGTCATTTAACATCAAGTTCCAGGAGTATCGATATGGCGGTGTGTGGCAATAACTTGGGCGTGGTCACCCCCGTCTCTCGATGTTTATTTCTCGGTTTTTCAATGGGCATTTTTGGTATTTTTTGGTCTGATGGTTCCTCGCGAGAGGCCCTAACCTCTCCCTCCTCCTTGGTTCCCTCTCCTTCCCTTTAACTCACTTCCAGTTTTTTTTTTTTTTCCATCTCGCCTCCGGCCGCTCCCCCAGAACCCGTGCCCCAACCTGCTGTGTAATCCAAGAGAGTTTGTACGTGGGATATAAATGTTAATTAAATGATAATGATGATATTGATCGTTATATGATGCTGTTAGTTCTTTGAACGCGAGATAATCATTTTGAAGGATTCTTGTCTAAGCACAGTGTGTTAAAGTTGCTTTTGATATCTGCAATGTGATGCAACCACGTCTCTCAGACCAGCCTTAATTTTCTCAAGCGCAACTACTGATCATATACGACATTACGGCCCTTAGATATGATGGCGTGGCCTTTGGCCTTACCTTAAAGGCTCGGGTCAAAGGCCAAACCCGTCATATCCATGGATCTTACGTACCGTCGTGCTGTTTCCTAACTCACTTCATAAAGATTATTAATAGGATTTATTTTTTCATGTTAGCTGAGACGGCACAGGCAGCTGAGGCCTTCATCAAGGCCATCCCATTAACGCTATATTATATATACCCTAGCCTGAGCCAGGTACCCATTTTACCTACCAACCTCTAAGGGATGGATGAACAGCTGGGATGACTGTGGACCGACTGCCACAGTGGTCCGCTTCCTTCATAAAACAGGGCCGTTTCTTTTTTTTGTCAGGTACGCCTTAATCCTGCTAGTTGGAGTCGTTACCACCGTCACACATAGCACCATACACACACCAGACATAGTTTTAGCTGCTACTGGTGTGTGTGTGTGAGTGTGTCTGTCTGTCTGTCTGTCTGTCCTAACACAAGCACGCGCCAGCCGGAGGGAGCGATGTGGGTGTGGGAAGGAGGAGGAGCAGCCTTCTGCTGTGCTCTCCTCCCGCCATCTGTATTGACGAAGAATTCAGGATATTGTTATCGTCCTGCAGCACATAACTTCGTCATAAACCGTCGGGTCCCGTGTTATTTGTCTCTTCCCAGGAAAGCCAGTAAATAACTCAAAACAACGACTGTAAAAAGTTTTATTTCAAGGACGGACGGACGGACGGACTTTACGTATATCACTGATAATGTTACGAGACGAGTTTACAATTGGTAACTTTTTAGTTATTTGTCTTGTATATTACCTTTTTTATTTATCCCTGTCTGACAGTAATATATATGGCTCGAAATTGGGGAAGGCTCTGAAGTTCAGGGATATGAGAGGGGATGGGAGGGAGGGTGTGCGATTTCAGACTCAGAGAAGCGTCCAGAAAAATTAACGGATTTATCAGAAACTAATATGAAGAATTTCCAGCTCGGACGAAATCTGCGTTAGTAATATTGTTATAAGTATACAATTGGTATTATTTTCATTTATTTTTTTTTTCTATGCGGCGCCTAGTCATACAGAACGAAAGGATACGTACCGAATATTCGTAAAAGAAATATATATCGAATGTGTTTTTCGTTTGGATTCGGTGGCGCATACTTCATGGAATTCCAAATAAAAACAAAAGGAGTTACAGTTATAAAACTTCATAGAAAACGAACGGACGAACCAACGGTCCTTTACCGTTACGTAAAACCTATTATTGGAAATGGTTTTCTGTTCTCGTTGTTTTGTTACAGGAGTTTACTGGTATGGCTGGCTGTACCCGGTGCACGGGAGCAGGTGGCGATATTGACTTACAAGTACATAACAGAAAATAATTAAATTTCACTTTCAAAGGAATGTTAGGTTAGGTTAGGTTTCATTCGATTTTCTTTATCATTTCTCATGGTTGTTGAGGTTTTCCCGGATCTTCATAATAGCTATCCAGATTTTCGCCTTTCGTGTCACATCATCGTGAATATTATCGCGAATGTGGGTCAATAATTGCTTGATCTTAAATTATACTTTTTGCAGGAGTCACTCTGTCTATACACACGACACGCTTGGCCTTGGGATTTTTGATCTTGTCTCTCTCGACCAATTTGGGGTTTGACACACGGGATACCATAACAAAGTGAAGTGGGGTTTATCCTCCTGAGTTTATTACTGTGGACATAAGGGAAGTGTGCAGTAATTCCTAGGAGTTGGAGTTAACTTTGGGCGAGGTGAGCAGGAACACCTGAGTATGACTAGGGATGATTATCATATTGGAAGACATCATATTGCTTCGGGAAAACGTCTCGTACACAGGTTATGAAAACAATTCGTGCAGAATTATCCAAGCTGGACTAACTACCGCTCGCGGATTCCTTCTGTTTAATGTGAACAACTAGCGTCTTGCAGTTATAGCAACAGGAGAAAGACTCGTTGGTCTTTGTCACTTTAACCAAAGAACTGGGCTAAAACTAAGATCAACTCTCCATCACTCAACTCTCTTCGTCCATCCCTTTCCATTCGCCAGGGTTTTGGTGCCATCTCTCTCTGTTCTACTGGTATTATTCCGCCCACAGTTTCCATGAGGTGTCTGCGTGTATCCATGCCCCCAAAACTTGGATCCGCGGTACCTGAGTGGCTGCTGCTTCCCATAGTTTCTGTGTGGAGACCAGCCATACGAGGGTTGACCGTTATGACAACCTCCTTTCCTCGAGCAGCGAAGTTGTGGCATATTATAATCCTTCTCTTGTCTTTCTCTCTCCCTGTAGCCTTTTCGGCCCTCAAGAGTCAGGTCTACTAACTTTCCTCCACAAAAAAAGATAGAATTCTTTTATATCTTTTTCTTGTATTTTTCATTTTTCCATTAAGCCGAGACGCGCTGGAAGAGGCATATTTTTGTCCGTGTCATGTCGGCGTACTGTTGGAAAAAGAAATTTGTGAGAATTAGCTCAGACGTGGTGGCCACGTGACGCGCTAGTCCAGGGATCCAGAGGTGAGCTGGATTACCCTTGACCACTGGAACACTACGATACGACCCTTGAGCCTTGATTTTGACCTGATCCTCAAAGGTCAGGTCTTAAGGCCAGGCAAGTTATAATCAAAGGGTCGTACTGTCGTGCTCAAGGGTACAAGGCCAGGGCCATCACATTCAAAGGTCGTACCGTTGTGCCCAAGGGTCGTACTGTTTTGCATAAGGGTCGTACCGTTGTGCCCAAGGGTCGTACCGTTGTGCTCAAGGGTCGCACTGTTTTGCATAAGGGTCGTACCGTTGTGCCCAAGGGTCGTACCGTTGTGCCTAAGGATCTCGGCGTCGGCTCAAGAGTTTGGCAGGTATCAGTTGGATCACACTCGTGAATGCTCCACACGGGATGTCAACTCCAGACGCAGTTTGTAAGATAAACAACTGAAGGGGCGAAACCTGTCGAAAGGTAAATAACCTGTATAAACTTTTTTCTCCTCTCTGTCCTTATATATATGATAGAGGCACTTTTACAGTGGAGTGTGGGAACGAATGTTATTATTCAACTCCTTACCATTGAAAGTCAATACAAATCAACCAGTGGTGTAAACAAGCAGCGACAATTTTTTGCAAATTCAGCTGAGAGATAAATAATACTGGTATTATCGATTTACAGACATACTGCTGGAGGAATAGATAGATTTACCTGAAATTTTCTTTCCGTTTATTTTATTGCACGATAATGCGTTTACTTATTCATTTATAGTTACCCCAAGATTTCTTTCTTAGACGGGGTACATGTTTCCAGGAGCTTTCTGCATTCCCAAGGCTTGCGCTACTCGCAGCTGCAGGGTAATGATGGACTCCTTTCGTGTGATAAGCTCTTTGACCAATTATACAGCCTCGATGAAGGTGACTTCTTCACTCGCATTGCAGCCTCGTGCAAGAGGGGTCCGGTAATACCGACAATATTTTGTCAAGTATATACGGGCATCCTCAAGAAACATGAGGGAAAAAATTAAGAGGATTCTTATTTCCTGGACTCCGTATTTCTACTCTTTCTTTGTTGCCGTGTGTATGCTGAACAAAATCTGTAACTCGTAGACTACAGAAGGAATTAAACTCCTCCATAAAAAGTAAGATAATTAAGATTTACAACACATTTGTAATTGGGCCACAACATTTTTCTTTTTCACTGTCTGCAGATAGTAAAAATTCCCAAACGCAATA
>JAYMFT010117702.1:0-13347 GCA_038088735.1 Panulirus argus
TATATATATATATATATATATATACCGAAAGATATTTAAGGTCTTTCAAAGGTAGGTAAAGCCACAGGCAAACTCATTCATACCCGCCCTACGGTTCTTGGGAGTCTGCTCAATCCTATCTGTAATGACTCGTCCCCTTCAAAAGCTTTCCTTATCATTTCTTTCACCATTCTCGAACCCTCGGCAACTTTGCGGTGGTCGTAAACCCTTCATTTGCAGATGTCCCTCTCTATATATAGACTGGGGAGATGCTACAAAGGAAATATCGTTCTGTACGCATCACGAAGTTCTCGTGTGTATATTGACTGCAACTAAGGCGGAGGTGGATCAGCAGTACTCTGTGTAAGTGGAGCAAAAGGTATTCTGTGGGGGTGGACCACTAGTGTGTTCTGTGGAGGTGGAACACAAGCTTTCTGTGGAGGTGGAACGCAAGTATCTTGTGGGGGTGGAGCAGCAGTATTCTCTGGAAGTGGAAGACCAGTAGTAATATGTAGAAAGTCTTGGCAAAGGGTTGAGGTGTTTCTAATTTTGCTCCGGGTTTCCAATTTGTGCTTCAATATCCTTAATGTACCTTTTGATTTCACCTGGTTAGGGCCAAGGATTAATAACCAAATCGTTTTGCATCTTCTTAAAAGCTTTTTCTAAGCTTACTTAAAGCTGCACCAGTGTGGATGGTCTGGGTATTGGCTTCAGGTGTTTCGTGTTAGAGTTGTTTATAAGTGTACCGGGAGACCAGGAACATGTCTCCAACACCTGTACCACGACCGTCTGTGTACTGGGAGACCAGGGATATGTCTCCTACGCCCGTACCACGCCCGTCTGTGGCGCAGGTGTTGGGAGGATCGCCGTCCTCGCTCTGTTGGTCGACCTTTTCCGGCTACCAAGAGCGCCTCTACCAACCCCTCCCGACCAGGCCAGCCAGTCAGGCCAGCTCAACTCAGCCAGCCATCGACTGGCCGGGTAAATACAGGTGGCGTTCAGCGTCACAGAAAGTGAAATTCTCGAAGGGCGAGACATTATTTAGCCTTGTGTGAATTTCCCCTTCATCTCTCTCTCTCTCTCTCTCTCTCTCTCTCTCCCATCTCCCCGTATCCTCCCCAGGCTGCCAGCGTCATCTCTCCGCCATTAGCCGGTGTCACAGCGAGGCGGACAACCCGCACGCCGTCCTCTTTAAGTATTATGGAGGTAATGAAGAATGCATGAGAGGGCGAGTCTTCTGCCAGGCCCGCTGGCCTGCTGGCCGCGCCGGGGAACCTACGTGCCTAGCTAGGCCCTGGCGTCTCCAGCCTATACACACACACACACACACACACACGCACACACACACACAGGTAGTATACGCTGTAGACATCAGCAGCCGCCCTAGGGATGGCTGGAAATCCTCCTTTCCTGTATTGCTTTCCAGAATAAGGAGCAGATCAAGGAACCAAGTGAGGAATTTTCCCCAACTAAGGCTCCGTCATCTGTTCTTGACGCCGTTGCCTCGCTCACGCGGGAAATGGCGAGCATGTATGACAAAAAAAGTATGTATATATATATATATATATATATATATATATATATTTATATACAACCTTCCTTTGCCAACTTCACTTAGTATCCATCTCTGGCCAAGGAAATAAAGAGCACACGAACAGTCCATAAAATAAACGCGCCACTTGGATCTCGAGGTCACTGATTACATGTTGACAGTGATACATTTAGCAAAACACATAACCTCAAAGACACATATACCGAAAGATCAGTCAGTGAACATGTGTCATCGATTTACATACGTAAAGTATATAAGAGCCAGTGACGAGAGAGCTTTCCCTGAAAGACAGTAGCATTTTGAGGGAGACAGATGATGATTACAGAGAAAAAGTAAAACTTTTAATGAAAAATTAGGGAAAGAGTCGATAAAGTCCGGTGGATAGGAGCCGACGGCCGTACAAAAATGCTTCGAACTTGTTCCAGAAATATCGGAATGTTAACAGCCGAGAGGAAGATATGATTTTCCAATAGGCAGCAAATGAGGCGAACTTCAGCAGCTCTGGGTACAAAGGATGACCCCCAACAGTGGCCACAGAGAATCATTTGCATGCTTTACCGTTATTGTACGCGTGTTAACTTGCGTACAACGCCGTTGTTCTCATCACTATGATAACCTGTTTACATTACCGTTAGTATGACTATGATAACTTGTGTGCATTACCGTTTGGCGGTCTCTGTGATGACATTTTTACAATATACCGTTTTAGTCAATCGTGAATTGTTGTGTTATCGTTTTTTGTCACTATGATAACTCGTGAAGATTACCGTTGTTATCGTAATATTAACTTGTGTGTACAATAGAGTTATCATCGTGGTTAATCTTTGTACATTACCGTTTTAGCCAATCCTAGACTACTGTGTTATCGCTGATATCTCCACGAGAACTTGCGTATATTACATTCGTTATCTTAATCGTATTTTGCCGTATAACCGTTGTTATTATAAAGATAACTTTGTTACCGTTGCTATTATGATAACACGTGCAATGTTAATACATTGCTGTTGTTAAACACTATGATACTAGCTAGGCTATATCAGAGGGCGTTATCACCATGATAACTTGCGCACATTGCCGTTGTTATCACTGTGATAACTTGCTGGAGTACCTGGTTCCTGCAACATGATCAGAGAGGCTTGTGGTACTACCACACACAAAGTGGGCCTCCTGGTTCTTTAACCTCGCCCCCAACACATACCACACGACCTGCCTGGGAGTGATCTGGTCGACTGATACGACCCGCCTGACGGTTACAGACAGCCAGACGGACGTAGGTGCAAAATGGTCGGGTGGATTCGAACCGGCAGTCCCGAAGGAGACACGTTAATGTGCCTCCTTCGCCACAACACACCCTCACTCAGCTGACTACAATTGAATCAGTAGGGGAAGGTAGTAGTGAACATGAGGTCGATAAGGGCGTTGTTGCCATCAAAGGCAGTGTTTGGTTTGTCATTCTCTTGCTCTGGAACCCGAAGAGAGACGGTTCGAATACCGTGATTCAGACGCGCTCGTGACTGCAGTTAGAATATTTGTCTTTTTTTCTCCTTTAAGATCTAAATATTCGTCATTTTCCCAAAGAAATGAAAGTGTTTTATTGCAATACTCGTATGTACAAGTCTACCAACAGCTCTGTGTGTGTACAATCACTAACAGAAGTGTGTTTATGTATGCCTTGAGGCTTCGAGTTTCTGAAACGAATCCTCGAACCGCCTTGGGGGACGACCTGGCATCCCTCTGGTGCCGAGATTCCGAACTACGAGAAGTTAGCTTCTCTGGCCTACCCACAGATGGCACTTTCACTCGGACGCTACAAAAGACCCACTACTTCCCCTTACAGTCTTGAGTAATCAACGAAGCGGTGGCATTACGCAGTGTCTCGATTCGGTTCATGTTTCGATACTTTATTCCTTGATAGAGGATGATAATAATGATAATAATGATAATAATGATAATCCTCAGCGCTATCTCTCATTGTCCATATCTCGCCGCCATCCTCCTCCCTCGATACCAACAGCTGCCGTCTCGCTGTCTCTTGTTCCCACTCGCCAGCTGTAGCTCTCAGGAAGCGGCGTCCCCTCCCAGTGTCCACACACACACACACACACACACACACACACATCTGTATCCCAGCCTCAGCCATCTATCGACCAGCCTCCGATGGGAGGAGGGAGGATGAATATCTGGGATTGGCTGTGGGCCAAGGGCCGTACCCAGGATGCGAAACCATACAGGTCCGACCGACCCCAGGCAAGGCCCCCCCACGAGCTGACTCAGTCCGTAACCCTGGACACTCCACCACGGAGGCTTCCCCGTACGTGTGTGTGTGTGCGTGTGTGTGCGTGTGTGTGTGTGTGTGTGTGTGTGTGTGTGGCACCAAAGGGAGCATCCGTTCGCTCCTTCGTGCCGGCCAATAACGATGCAGAACGACACGCAGTCATTCTTCGTCACGACGTAGCCACGGTCGAAGCCACCCAAACGGACGTTGTGGCCAGCCAGCGTTTATGTTTTTCCCCCAGGAAGAGTTACACAGTATGACTGAGAAGTGTCGACGTTTTTCCCAGGAGGAGGTGACACGGCCTCATGTACAAAAGGAAATGGCACAGCTTTGGTATTGTCGAACGTATCTAGCTTTAGTGAGCTTCGTTGTACTCTTCTAAACGTATCTAGCTTTCGTGAGCTTCGTTGAGCTCTGATAAATGCATTTAGCTGCTGTGAGCTTCCGTTGTTACTCTAATTGTGTGTGTGTGTGTCTGAGCTTTTAAAAAGCTTTTCCTCCTGTGTGACACAGTCGACTAGATTTAATCAAACCTTGTCTGATTTATGCTAACACACTCCTCCTCTTCCTCCTCTCCTTCCCCCGTCCTCTTCCTCCTCCTCTTCCTCCTCTCTTTCCCCCGTCCTCTTCCTCCTCCTCCTCCTCCTCCTCTTCCTCTTCCTTCTCCTCCTCCTCCTCCTCTCCTTCCCCTGTCCTCTTCCTCTTCCTCCTCCTCCTCCACACCACTTCTCCAAGCCTCAGGCAGCGGCGCTGGTGACAACACGGGGCGTCAGCTGCTTATTAATGGTCTGCTTGTGGATCTCCTCGAATTTCTGCACCTGATCCTGCTGGGCTGGAGAGAGAAAGAGAGAGAGAGAGAGAGAGAGAGAGAGGGAGGGAGAGAGAGAGAGAGAGAGAGAGAGAGACAGACAGACAGACAGAGAGTAAGAGAGACTGTAAAAATCATTTCTGGATCTTCCGTTGTACTGAAGGATCTCTAGATCCTACGTAGGATGGACTGAAGGATCTCGGGATCCTACGGTTGATAGAAGGATCTCTGTATCCTAGGATAGTAGTCAGACATCTGAATGAGATCTATCAGTCAGGAGATTTCAGGTAAATCCCATTTCACAGTTGCAGAATTTTCCCACATCCTGAAATGTGCCATAGGCACATACCCACTTTTCCGCCCAAAGTTTTGTGATATTTCAGTGAGAATGTACACAGGAGTCCAAGCTCTTTATATACCTTAAAACCAGGGCTTCTTGTGATCTCCAAATATAATGAAATACTCCCTTCATCAAGTCCATATTTCTAAACTCTCAAAGAAAGTGGCATTGCAAATATAGTCAGTGATAATGAGGAATTTATCCATTACTTCTGTTTCTCTGTGCAGGAAAGTGAAAGAAAGACGTAAGATACTACAATCCAAAGGAAGAGAAGTTGCCTTACCTGCTGACGAGAGCAGTTTAAGGGCACCACCCAGCCAGCCAGCCGGCCAGAGACAGAATGAAATTATGTTCTGTATGTCATTCTCTGGGAGATGTGGGTGAACCGGACATGCGAGGAGAACCTGGAGACTTGAGGCTGAAAACGACTAAGAGAGAAAGATGAGCCCTGGTGGTTGAGGACGACCAAGAAGAGAAAGATGAACACACGGGCTCCGGACTCCCGTGAGAGAAAGATGAACACGCGGGCTCCGGACGCCCTTGAGAGAAAGTTAAGCAATGAGGGTAATAGAGAAGTCCACGAGGGAAAGTTGAGAAGAATGAATGATGAATACGATTTGGGGGAAGGAAGTTGAGCGTGGAGACGATACCAAGACCTGAATGGACGACAGGTCCCCCCTATGTACCGTGAGCTGCTGCTGCTGGTGGTGGTGCAGGAGAAAGGAGCCTGTGGGTAGGACCCCGTCTGTCCTCGGGTTGGAGATCGAGACCAGCGCGTGTCGTAATGGCAGGTCTCGCTATAAACGCGAGCCGTCTCGTAGACTAATGCAAATAACCTCGAGAGGAGGACGAGGTCGTCTCGCACGGAACTTCTGAGATTGAACTTCTTTCATTGAACACCACGAGCCACTAATATAATCATGGCTCGTATTTCTTTTTTTAATGTAATCTATACGTATGGTCACCTCCGTTGCCTGTGGGTCACCGTGGACTGAATGAAAGCCTCGTCACTACACGCTGATCGGTAACACGCGTAACGTTACTTTTTTAGTGTGTGTGTGTGTGTGTGTGTTAAGTCGACTCCCCTTCAACCCGTGGATGCAATTAGAGCGTTTTGTCTACGTTCGTATCTCTCCGCTGATTGGATGACGGGACACTAATGCTAGTCTGATGTATATGTAATGACCGGGAGCATTAAGGAGAAGTCTCTAACTGCTGCCAGAGTCACAATACGTCCACGACGGAGGGGACTGCTGAAAGGGATCCTCCGATGTCATCTTCACTATGACCAGATTTCCTTTCCTTGATCGGCTATGTTTACTCGCTCGTACCGTTCGTCTGAGATACCTTTCGGTTGTCAATGTAAATCCACTGGCCCTCTCCGGGCACTGACAAGCAGGATTCCTGCAACTAGAAATGTATATAAATTCAGAAGACTTGCATCCCTCTCTGGCCACAGAGTACTGGTTCACTAAGGAACACGGGATGAATCACTGTTGACAAATGGGCCCTAAAAGACAGATCCAAGGTTCTCTCAGAGACGAAGAGAGATATCACCTGATAAAGATATAAGCCTGGCCGCCCTCTGCCACCCCAGCTGTTAGTGGTGTCGGACCACTGTCTCTTTAAACCTTTAAAGACCCATTTGTCTCTACTCCTCCTGGCGACAGTGCGTCTTGCCTCGCTCCCTCTCGATAGTCCTCCTTCTTTCTTCTCGCCTCCCTCGTCTTCACCACCACTACCGCCACCACTTGCCACCCTCCCTCCCTCCCTCCCCCAGACTTATCTGTCCTTGTCCCATTGCCACCGTCTCCTCCAGAGACCACCCCCAAGTTGGAGCACCACTCCCATCTGGCAGAGAGTAGTAGTGGTCCCGTCCTTCTCTCTCCTCACCCGTAATTCTTTCTTCCTTCCTCTCCATCACCGGTGGGAGAACCAATCCCTCCAGCACTCCTCCAAGATCACACGAATCCTCTCCATCAGTCAGAGGCGACAGCCAATCCTTTTTACCTCTCTCCACCAGTGCAGAGGGAATCCCTTTCCATCACCATTAGTCAAAACCAATCCTTCCATCACTCCGCCTGGGATCTGCCCCATCCTCATTAGTCAGAACCAATGCCCCCCCACACTCCGTCAACTGAGACAGATCCCCCCCCCCTCAAGCACCCGGGGTCACCCCTCCCCACCCCCCGCCCCACCAACCCCCCACCAACCCTTCGTCCTTCACCCCCACCAACTCAGACGATCGCGTACGCAGTCACACGAAACTCTTAGAAAGTTATCATCTCTCTCTTTCTCCTCTCTCTTCTCTTCCCCCCCTCCCCCACCCCCACCTAACACCAACATCACTGAAGCTCATTTTCGACCCGTCGACCCCACGATTTAAAAAAACCTCTGGCCACCCACCCACCCACGCCAAATTGCGTGACTCAAGGGGGGCGGGCTGTCTGGCCTGGACCCAGACAGCTAACGCGTAATAGGTCAGACGTCTCTAACATCATTGACGCCACGCTATCTCGTGTCTCACCCAACCTCTGCCTCCCTTCTCGCCACTCACTCCTCACCAAAGCACAGCTGAATCCTCCTTCAGTACGTGAAGGCTGTACAGTAACGCCAGTAGACTGAACACATCGTTTATATGTCGAAAAGACAGTAATATTCTAATAAGTGTATTTTGCGTGTGTGTGTTTGTGTGTGTGTGCGTGTGTGAACCTTTGTGAGTGTATGTTATTATCATGTGAACATCTCAGAACCTCTTTTAGCGAGCAGCTCCTAGACTGGATTCCACGTAGACGTGAGTATGCCTTCCATAAGAATGTACTTATTTAACCGTCCACCGTTGATGACACAGCCTCGCAGAAGGCGACCTCCGGCTCGCAGTGCAATCACTCGCGGGTGAAGTCCGGTAACGCCCGTGTTTGTCTTTTCATGTGGTATCTGAAGCGGCTCGGGCAAAAAACATGTCACAGTCTTTAGCAATCTCGGGTGGAGGGAAAAGGAGGAACAGTAAGAATGTAGAAGATAAACAAGGCTCCAACCGAAGGTGTTTGTTAACCTGACTTTTAAGTCATAATGGATACAGGAAGAGAGGAAGAAGAAATGAGTAAGAAAAACCCACAGTTTAGCTGTCCGAGGGACGAAAGTGCCATCATAACGGTCTATCCTCGAGTGGCCGGTCTCTACACAAAAACTGCGGGAAGCAGCATCAGCCAGACCCGCGCCATGGGTCGAAGAGGCCTCTTGGTGGTAGAGACACATGCAGACAAGGCCAGAGGTTGAAATGACGCTTACAGAACTGGGAGACGGCAGCAACATCTCGCCGTACTGGAAGGAACGATTGGAGAGAGGTGGTGCCTGAGAGAATTAATGAGACGGGGTGGGAGATTTTGATTCCACTCTAGTTAATTGAGAGGTGGAGGAGGAGCTGCCCTAAATGCGTGAGCAGTTCTCTCCGTACGAGGGCGAACAAAGCCTTTGTAAGTATGGAACAGCTGCTCACAGGAAGAGTAATTCAAGCAACCTGCACAACACTCCTAGCTTTTGGGAAGGCAGACTGTGTGATGCTGATTATGTGGGGTTTTCCAGAAGAGAGTGAAAGGATATGGTTATGCCCAACGTGATTATGTTAATGCAAGGGGGTGAATAATGGCGTTTCGAAACAGAAGAGAAGGATACGAGTGACACAAACAAATATGGGGAGCAGTTGCGTTGTAGCAAAATTGTTTTCAACCAAGTGGAAGCGGGGAGTTGGGTCGTTTAGGGTCGTGAGTCTGAGGCAGTGAAGCTTCAGCTGGGGCGTGGGTCGCTCTTTCCCTACCTGGCCACTTGGACTGGGAGAGAGAGAGTGGATTGTTTACGAAGCCCAGAGGATTTATGCTCATTAGACGCCAGGGATAGTGGGGTACTAGGAGACTGCTTGTACTAGGGACACAGCATGTACCAGGGGTCTGGTAAACATATACCAGGGACAATGCTCATCAGGAACATCGCGAACCGTCGACGGCAGAAAGCCAAAGACCAGCCTCACACACCCAAAACAGAAAACTCTTGAAAAGCCTACACAAAAGCCATTTGAAACAACTGCGGACTCTCTTCCCATAACTCCCCTTCATTCCCACTTTTATGAGCGTGTGGTGTGGGAGGAAAGCTGCTAGAGGCAGTGAAGTATCAAGAGAGTTTGTGTGCTAGTAGGTAGAGAGGAGGGTGAGTTGTTCCAGCTGAAGGAATGATAGGGTAAGAGAGAGAGGTGTGGTAGTTAGAAGAAAATGTATGAGAGAGTTGGAGAGGGTGTGCCGAAATGGTTTGGACGTATGGAGAGGATGAGTGAGGAGAGGTTGATAAAGAAGATATACATATGTGTCAGAAGTGGAGGGGACAAGGAGAAGATGGAAGCCAAGGTGGAGGTGGAAGGTTGGGGTGAAATTTGCTTTGAGTGATCGGGGACTGAATATGCAGGAGGGTGTGAGGCATGCAAGGGTTAGAAGGACTTGGAGAGATGTGGTATACAGGGGAAGACGTGCTGTGGATAGTGAGGCTGTGGTTTTTGTGCTTTAAACATGTGTGTAACCTCAAGCAGAGGGTGTCCGCTTATAGTATATATATATATACGTATATACATATATGGATGAAAGGTTGTATCCATCGATATCCCTTTTCTGGGAAGGGAATTTCCATTTTATATCATATGCATAACCACCTGGCCGATACCAATACTTCTCCGGAGCGGCGATCCAGGAATACTTCCATCTTCAGGAGCCAAAGTATCCACAGGTGTCCTGGATATTGGTTTATCTTCCATCCAGCAAATGCCAGTCACACGAGAGGGGGAAATATGTCAGCAGTGGGAGGTTCTGGGAGCTCTAGAGTGAGTCAAGTTTGTTCCATGGTATGGCAGAGAGAATAATGTTAACATTGTCCTATAAAATCATCTAAAAGTTAACATTTCTTGAAACGTAATATTCCATGGAGAAAAATGTTTTTCTAACAGTGTTGGAGCCGCCCGATAGTGCCTGCCCCTTACCTTTCACTGTCTTTTTTCGCATTTTACGTTTCTTCGTTGTTTCCCGCCCAAGCGGTGTACCAGCAGGAACAGACGAAGAAAAAATCTGATGTACACAATCCCTTCGAAAGGTCAAAAACCTGATTCACAGAATTCCCTCAGTTGGTGAATCGGGAATCCGCATATTCCCTTCCTTCAACAGACCCCCTTGGTCTTTGCTTCTCTCTTTAACTAGCGCGATTCTTGCTTCGTCTCTCGTCTCACTGCCCCCACGCTCCACAAATCGTAAATTACCAGCCTCTGCGCGATCCGCAGTCAGACACAGAGCTTCACAGTCTCATCCCTCAGTCCTACTTGGCAAGTCTTTATCCACAGCGACACAGATTTCGTCCTTGAAGTCTTGTGAGTCGCTGTTTTCCCCTCTGGGGCTGGGAGGTCTTTCCCACGAAATTTATCTTATCGCTATCTCACGCAATATATTTATTGTACCCTGGTATCTCTCCTTGATCACGTAGGTCTTTTGTCCAACCTTTTCCATTTGTCTCTTCACTATCCATCTGTCTCGGGTATCTCTCGCTCCTCAAAACGAGCATTTTCTTCTCTCCAGAGCCTCCGAAACGCATTTGTTATTCTTTATTATTTCTCGCGATTTATCGGGGTCATATTTTTTCCTGGTATCTTTTTCATTCGTTATTTTATTTTTTTCTCTCACTTTATATCTTGACGCTCTTTTGCAACCACTGTATTTTGATCGGTGTTGTTGCTGAATAGCCTTTAGCAGCCTTCCAAAATGTTATATACTTCTCAAGTGTTCTCGGTAGAATGTGGCTTATTCAGCTCCCTTATTGCTAAAGATGCATGGGTCCTGACACGGTCCTTGTCATCGGAACCTGCTGACCCAGATGCCGTTCAGGTGGTGATCCTACGTCGCAGCTCCTGATCAGTGACGTCGTTGTTCCCTGAAGACTTGTCCTCACTTGACCAGGCGACTCGATACGTAGCTTCCAGTGTCTGAGCTGGAGTGGGCCGTCCGAGTCAGGGACTATAGGGCTAACATGATCGAGATCTGTGTGGTTTATAAGGTGTCTTTCTTGTGATCTGAACCCATGATTAAGTGTTCCACACACACGCACACACACAAACACACTTGCACCTCCTCGTCCTCTGCTCATTTTTGTGGACAGAAACGTGCTATGGTTTGGAGTCAGATTCCCCAGGGGTGTTTAAGTCAGATGCAACACTTCTCTTAGACAGGCCCGATGGCCTCCTTACGAGGGACTGGTACTTTCCCGACCATTTTCAAATGTTTTTTTAACCTTCATGTGGTCTGACACAAGTCTCGAGTCATCACTGGTGGGGAGAGAAATGATAAATCGTCTATTTTCTCTTGCAGATCTGAGTCGGCGGTGGCGGGCAGCAAGCGAGACGAGATGGTGCGGTTGGTGTACAGCTAACCGTTGGAGACTGCAGCTGGTATTAGAGACGTCAGCTGAGGACACGCCATCACCCCCCCAGTAGTCCATCTCCCTACGGGTGTCGTCAGAGAGACTTGAGAGTTCGTTAGATATACGCAGTTATTCCCATAAGCACACTGAACAGAGAGCGTGAACAAAGTCTTCTCAAATGAACGAACGCATCATCGCGTGGCTGGACTGAGTCTGTAGAGTGATGTGAAGGCAGCGAGGAGCCGAGTGAAGTGTGGAGTGGTCGCGGGTTCTCTCACGCACCCCTCCATGGACCAGGGAGTGCCACCAGCCTCCTCCCTCACGGTGCCGCCGGCCTCGTTGCTCTAGTAACCAGGGACGATGGTCTCCAGCGCCCCCTACAGCGCCGCCCTTTTCCCCGCCCTGCTCCTGCAGCTGGTGCTGCTGGGGTTCGAGACGGGCGCAGCCCTCCCAGAGGGAGGGCCCGGCCAAGGGCGCGTTATTCCGCCGTTCTCTCCCTCCCTGGAGCTAGCCCGCTCCCTCGGGTCCTCTCCCGTGACTCCCCAGGGGAGGGAGAACCCTAACGTAAGGGCCGCTGCCACCAGACTCAACAAGGCCCTCGGCGAGGAGCAGTTCTTGGGCTACACCCGCGGCATACCGGGCAGCTCCTTTAGTCAAGAGACGTACGAGAGGGGTGCGGCCTACGACGGGAGCCACGACATGCCGGTCGACGGGGACGCGGAGGACGAGGTGCTTCCCCTGGGCGACCTTCCCCTCGTCGGGAGGGAGGAGGAGGAGGAGGGCGGCGGTGCCGGGGCGTGCCCCCCGCGCCTCCCCCTGGACCACATCCTCTGGCGAAGGAGCAGCCGGGTTGTGAGAGCAACGCTCCCGCACCAGGTCAGTCGAAGTCCTTGTCACTCGTCCCTCTCCCTGTGTCTACACTCTCTCCTCACAGGCTATTGCCTCTCTCTCTCTCTCTCTCTCCTCACAAGTTATTGCCTCACTCTCTCTCTCTCTCTCTCTCTCTCCTCACAGGCTATTGTCTCACTCTAGATCGTCTCTCTCTCTCTCTCTCTCTCTCTCCTCACAAACCATTGCTTCCATTCGCTTTCTACCTTCACCATCTTCTGTCGTCCTCGCCTCTCGGCTATGCCCTTGTCTCCTCCTTCCTTCCCAACTTCTAAGCCCTGTCTATCCTCTGCACACACACCCCCCCTCTCCCCCCACCCCCTCTACACACTCATTAATCTACAACGAAGACGAGACAAAGGTTTGGTCCTATGCATATTTACATCCACCGTAAACAAAAGAAAAAAAAAAAGAGCGAGTCTGTAAATAACTCCACGTGCGGCGCCCACTTGTAAGTTGTAAATGATGTAAAATGTGAGATCCATATTTACATCCACCGTAAACACACACACAAAAAGGGATCAAGTCTGTAAATAACTTGTGCGGCGCCCAGTTGTAAGTTGTAAATGATATAAGATGTGAGATCCATCCTTGAGGTCGTGTGCGTCTCTCGGAATAACCGGTTGACGTATCCACACAAGCCTGCCCCAGGATCAATAACCTTTAATCAGCTGTATATAGTCAGCCACAATACCTCAGCTACCAGTTGTATGATAACCCACCTTAGAAACCACGGTGCTGGCGCTGACAGGGCTGACGGCGGGTCTAGGGTCACCCCCTGGGGTTGACATCGACTCCAGCATCACCTACAGGGGCTGACATCGGCTCTAGGATCACCTCCTGGGGCTGACGTAGGGTCTAGGATCACCTCCTGGGGCTGACATCGACTCCAGCGTCACCTACAAAGGCTGACATCGGCTCTAGGATCACCTCCTGGGGCTGACATTGGCTCCAGTATCACTTACCGAGGCTGACATCGCCTCCACCATCACCTACCGGTGCTGACATCGGCTCCAGTATCACTTACCGAGGCGGACATCGCCTTCACCATCACCTACCGG
>JAYMFT010117713.1:0-27448 GCA_038088735.1 Panulirus argus
ATATATATATATGGAGGGTAATTTTCGTGGCTTAATGTTGTGAGGCGGTAAATATGTTCTGCCTCCTTCCGTTTTCCCTGCCATTACTCACTGCTGGCACCACACCCAGCAGGGCTATTCACAGACGCCTCAACACCTGGTGAGGGACGTCACAATGTCTTCTTGTCAACTCCCTTCCCTCAAGTATTTGCGTTCCTCCTTAGTCCCTTAAGCAAGACGGCACGACCTTTGAGTACGACGGTGTAATCCTCGAGTATGAATGATACCCCTGAACTGATCGTTGAGTTTCAGGTCAAAGACCAGAGGGGGGTCCGTACCTTTAAGGGATTAAACCTCTTTGGTCTTTAATGATCATGTCTAGCCAACAGGGAATGATTTTCAGACGTAGACTGAGACAAGTCCCTCCAAGATTTTCCATGTTTCAATTGCATGTATCCCTCTCTACCATTTGCGCTCAAGGGAATAATTTCAAGAGTAATTTCAGTCGTTCCCAATAATCATTTGAACAATGTTGGCAGATTTTTTTTTTCTCCCCCACACAGTTCTCAGCGCAACACCTTCGTCCGCTTTGAAGGGCATGGTTATGTACATGTTGGTCACACAATAGCATTCTACCCAGCGTGTGTTTTGAAAAGTGCTGCAGTTTTTTCCCTTCTCGTTAAAGGTTCGCAGAGTCCATCTAGTCTATCATCTCTGAGGAAAAGATGGTGCTCGCTGAAGATAACATGCGACATAATCCCATATTTTTCTTTTCAAATAGTGTTTGTCGGTGTTGGGTACTCTGAAGTAAATAATACCTAATGCCATCGCAGCCAAGGAATTGAACTTTATGTCCGTATGATGATCCGAAGCTCTGATCTGTGTCTGACGTCTCTGTTTGATACCAGAATGAGAAACGCCAGGGGCGCAAGCACAGTTCCCTGGGGGCCATAGCTTTTTTACCAACGGGGGCACCAGATGCCGCCTGACCTTAGTGCACGTTAGGGTCTGCTGGTGTGACTGAGGCATCAGTGTGGTTAGGGCAAGCGTGTGGTTAAGGTTCGAGCACAGCTAAGGCCATGGATGTGGCTGGGGCATGGGGTATGAGCGCCCCTATGGGTTTAGGCGTAGTTCGAGTAAAAAGCGTGACTAGAGCATGGGCGACACTGTATGACGGGCGTGGAGGAGGCCATGGGCGTGGTGAGTGTGGGAGTGGGAGAGGGAGGGTACGCCTGGGAGAGAGGTCACTCACCCGGGTAGAAAGGCTGTGATATTTATGTTACCACCCTGGTGTTTGTACAGGGTGCTGGGGGGCGGGGGAGGGGTAGAGGTAAGTGTTGAGGGAGGGGTGAGTGGGGTTATAACACCCCCTGTCCTGCCCCTATCCACAACAATATATACCACAACCACCACCACAACCATTCGTATCCACCCCCATCATAACCACACAATATATCCACCACTACCACGTCCTACGACCATCACACCACCACTAGACACAACCCACCACAATAATCCAACCTCCCCAACCCCCTTCGACCAAACCATGACCGACACGAACAACACAACATCCACGACGCTGCCACAAAAACCAGCCCTCCGTCTTCTACCACGGCGCAACTACAATCATTTATGCATCGAGAGCGACGGTCCTGTATTAACATCATCACTACTGCCGCCAGTGACGCATCAAAGGCGAGGCGGACATCAATTAGGAGATCAATTACGATAAGGACACTATAGCCCCTGACATGCTACCTGTTGATATAGTAGCTCACCATATGATGGCTCCCCTCACCATACTCTCCAATGCTGCCATATATTTCCGCATATGTGAAACATCACCATACTTTCCACTGTCATTTTGCGTCGTCACTACACTCTTCGCAGTCTCCTCACAGCAACACTGTCACTGTACCTGCCAAGTCTTCACCATACTCAGCGCCGTGTGTCCTAGTCACTATCCCTACGCCGCATAGTAAGCAGCCACAGCAACCATCCTCACCCACCTACACCACCCTCACCCACCTACACCACCCTCACCCACCTACACCACCCTCACCCACTACAACACCCTCGCCCACCTACACCATCCTCACCCACCTACACAATCCTCACCCAACTACACCATCCTCATCCATCTACACCATCCTCACCCACCTACACCACCCTCACCCACCTATACCATCCCCACCAACTCATCCCATCAGCTCCAGCCCATTCGTACCACCTAGTCATACTAATCCACGTCTCTAGACCGCTACACCTAACCACTGCATGTTTACAGTTATCTCCTGTTGTTCCAAGCACCCGCCTGATGTTGTTCCTCTGTCGACATCTGTTGCTGCCCCTGGCCATCCGCTGCTGTTGTTCCCTGTCATCACCTGGTGTTCCCTGTTATGTGTAGTCACACCACCGCTGTCTGGGAATAAACAACCAGTCTGGCCACGCCGTATGCTTCTCAGAACACAAGGAATCAACAGCTGAAGCCTTCGGTACACAGCTCAGCCCACTGTGTCTATCACGGTTCTACGCTACCACTGTAAGGTACAGTTATAGTTCTGCATATGAGTTTATGGTACAGTTATATGGTACTTCTGAGTGTATGGAACAACTGTAACTGCACTTTATGGTACTTCTATGATTCTGCAATGTAGGGTACAGCTATAATTCTGTAACATATGGCTCTGCTATAAGTCTTGAAAGGTATATCTACAAATCTAAAATGTAAGGTACAACTAATACTCAACGATGTATACTACACCTATAATTCATTAATGTATGGTACAGCTATAATCCTACAAAGGATTGTACAGCTATAACTGCAAATCATGGGAAAGCTATAACTGCAACCTATGGTTCAGCTTACATTTCTGTAATTACTGGTACATACATAAATTCTGCATATGATTCTATGGTACAGCTATAACAATTTGTATGTGGTAAAGCTTATAATTCTGTAATTCATGGCACCGGTGATACAGCTATAATTCTGCAATATATGGAACGACTCTGAGCTCTGATAGTCGTGAAGCCCACAGTCCGCAGAGTAAAAGATACGATCTAACACCTGGAGAGTATGGTGAAGATCCTAAAAGCCCTAAGAGCTGGTACAGCTCTGAGCTTCGGGTGTACGTCGTCATCCTGAGGGTATAGTGTACCCCGAGGAAGCCCTTTAGAGTAAGGTACGCTACCTTACTTCGAGGTGCACCTTACACCCCTAATCCAAGCCTGTACTGTGTGGTACAACGCGCCCTTAAAGAGTACGGTAAAGACCCTGACTTAGCCCTGACTGGATGAACGCCCACCGTGACCTAGTCTAGTACAGCCCTTAAGCCTATAAGTGGAGTACAGCAGCCCTAAGATCACAATACAGGGTGGGTCAATTACCCCCAGGGGTGTGTAGTAACAGCTCTAGACCTTCGATGAACTACAGTTACACGCCATCCTGTAATCTAGAGACTGCGTGACGGTCGCGCGTTACCTGGCCCAACTGTCTACGGTGACGCCTTTCAGGGCTATACTATGCTGAGGGACGGGCTGGCGTCACTTGCGGTGGGACAGCCTATAGTCCGTCACAAGGCGTCTCAAGTCACGCCCGTAACCGGTCTGGTGCCAACAATCTTCTTCTGTGACACCCTGGAGTGCGTCGCAAGACAATAATTCCGTCACAAGACACTGCCCGTCACAAGACAATGTCTGTCACAAGACATCACCCGTTACGCTCTCAAGCAGTCTGGTGCCAACAACCTACTGGAGGACACAGCGTGGGGTGCGTCACACGGAACGCATACTCTGTCACGGCCGTCACCACTCAGGTGTCAAAAAAAAAAAAAAAAAAAGGCCAATTGGCGTTGCAGTCACCGTGACGCGGAACAATACGAGAGCACCAGGGGTGGGCTCCCATTGGTCGCGCTCCGCTGACGATCACAGACCAGAAGACGATGAGGGAGAGACGAGGGAATGGAAGAAGAGTTAAAAGAAAAAAAAAGACATGGACACAGAACGAGAAAGAAAAAATAAAGCAAAGAGAAGAAAGTCATACGAAGAACGCTGGGGCTCGAACCGGCCTGCGAGGAGAGAGAGAGAGAGAGAGAGTCCAAGAAAACCAGTGTGGCTTCCGAGAGGTAGATCTGATTTAGATAAGTCTCCCGCACGACATGCTAACATCTGGAAATGCGACTCAGTAGGTGGGAGAGAGAGAGAGAGAGAGAGAGAGAGAGAGAGAGAGAGAGAGAGAGGAGCGGCCCCCCCCCTCCCTGCTTATCAGAATCACCCGCCGGCAACACATGGATCCCCCCCTTAGCCTCATCATCCGCTGCTGGTTCCTGGCAGTCGGGGCAGTTTCAACGAAGTGGGGCGTTTACGTCTTGCCTTACCTCCAGGGACGCATTATGTTTCCTTGAACCTGGAGTACGACAAGGCCTCTTGCTGTACCGTCCATCTCTCTCTAACCTCCCCATATGCATACGCTGGTCTTTCCACTGTCCAACGATGTGCACATTGCTCCAGCCAACTGCTGCTCCTAATTAGCAAACGTGGTTTTCATCCCACTCAAACGTTTTCTAAACTACAGCCAGAGCCTTCCTTCACACGGCCAGCAAGAAAGAAGCCCATGCTGTAATCGTGAATGGCAGTATTAGACACGAATGGCATGGCAGCATTAAAGCATCGTACTGTAAGGCTTCCCCCACAGCACAAACCTTCGCACATAATCAGTCCTTTAACGCACAGGAACACTTGACCAGCACTGGTTACCCGTAGGGCAAGAGGGCTGCAGCAGGAGCAGCAGCAGCACCCAAGAGCCTGACTCAACAAAATGGATCATCCTGGAAGCTCAGGCAATGCACGAACTGCGGGGTTTAAGAACACACCCACACAGACCCGGGTAGAAAGGTAAACAATATAAGAAAGTGTTAAAACACTTCTGAATGTTAATATTAACAAGTTGGAGTTCGAAAACGATGTTTCCACATCAGTTATGAGACTCTGATATCAGTAACTAGTTGTGACATCACTGACACGGAAATTCTGGCATCAGGTTTCACAAAAGTTCATCCTCAAGAAAAATGGGGACCCCAGCCAAAAGACATCAATAACAAGGTTCTGACGTCATTATGGAAGTACTGACATCAATAACAACGTTCTGATATCAGTGACGACAAGCTTTTGCTATACCTTTGCGTAACAA
Source organism: Panulirus argus (assembly GCA_038088735.1). NCBI lineage: Eukaryota > Metazoa > Arthropoda > Malacostraca > Decapoda > Palinuridae > Panulirus > Panulirus argus. The sequence continues at coordinate 5,171 of JAYMFT010117713.1, forward strand.
CATGGACGCGTGTCATATTATCCATTCGTAAAATCATCCCAAGATTTCGTAACCGCAACAGTTTCCACAACTAAGAACACAGATATTCTTAAACGTAATACATCACAGATACGAATCCACTACACTGATGCAGTATGATACAACCCTCTCCCCCCAGAGGGCGTGTCCGTAGGTACCGACAGGGAAGTGTGTGTGTGATCACGCGCTTTTTCTACGTGAACTAAATCTATGGACATGAGAACCACAGTTCACTCGATACTGCCATCACTGAGAACATTTCCCGGTAGCTACGCTAAGTCTCGCCCCAGCCTGACGCAAGTCACGTTCACACACGGACAGACGGACACGGCCAATAAGAGATTACAACGGCCTCCTCAGGGACATCGAAGGTGGTATATCAAGACAGACGGACAGAGTTAGCCTAAGCCAATGCAATGTAGCTCAACCTATCCACAGAAGGTATGGTGAAAGCATCCCCCCCCCATAAAAAATTTTCCGTTGGCAATATTCCCCCCGACCCCTCCCTTGGCTGGTGTGGATATGGAGGCCCGTGGGTCGTGAGTTCGGACGGCATTAGCGAGGGGCCAGGGAAGCTGGCTGGAACACCCGTGGGCTAAAGGGGATCGGCAGGTGTTCAGAGGAACGACCTGAGGACAGCTGTATACGTAGAGTGGTGCGTACAGATATCAGCCGGGGACGTCTGTGTACGTACATGTAAGGAGTGATGGTGTATGTACGTATGTGAAAAGTATTTCTATATACACAAATGTAGGAGGACGGGAAGGAAGCAACATACAAAGGAAATATGTGTCACCATGAGGCAAAGACTTACGGTGCAACAACAGAAACAACTCTGGTGGGAGAGGATGGAAAGAATGACCCGCACATACCAGCTCACTTGACGGGCAGAGTCATATATATATATATATATATATATATATATATATATATATATACCCATGGAGGCCAGTGTAACAGTATATGTACACAGGTGGAGCTATACACACACCTGCGGACTCCCGTCACTAGCTGCACTATGCGAATGATTACTATTTACGTGTCAGGGGAAGAGGGTTTTACACTCGCGTTACCCCCGTCTCTTAACCATGTATTTACGAACCGTGTCTTTACTCCTACGTATGTATATATGTATGTATGTATGAACGTCAGGTACCCAACCTATCTACCAGCCCCTAGGGGTGAATGAACAGATGGGTGGACTGTGGACCAGGTGCTGCTACCAGGATTCTAACCTAGACAAGGAAAGACCTAAGCGGCCCGTGAATGAGTGCATGCATGAAGGTAAGTAACGCTAAACCTCGGGGGTCCGTTTGTGTGTGTGGGTGTAAGCAGGAAGTGGCAAGTATACCCATCCCAGCCACACGTCAGCGGAGACTTAAACCTTGCAGGCTAGTCACCAGCTCTCGTAGCTCCACTAATTCCTACATCGTTCTTAGGCAAAGCGTAATTACTCAACCCGCTGAGCGCGAAGTTCCGGCCCAATTGCACGACAGCACGACCCCTGAGCACATCGGTAAAGGGCTCTTGAGCACAATCAGTAGGGCCACTGAGCACGTCGCTAGGGCCCTTGAACACATCGGTAAGGCCCTTGAGCACATCGGTAAGGCCCTTGAGCACATCGGTAATGTCATTGAGCACATCGGTAAGGCCGTTGAGCACATCGGTAGAGGACCCTTGAACACATCGGTGGAGCCCTTGGGTTGGCAGACACTCCATCACTTGCTGCCCTGGTCATTTACATCAATAATGCCCTGATGCACAAAGCGGTCGCCTAAGTAATTGTTCGCGAAGTGACGCGGGAGTTTGCCGAGTTGTCTGGAAAGGCAAATTTAGCTCTATCGACCTCGGATATCCAATGCCATGTCACAGTTTCGTTGAGGCAAGCTCTATGCCCAGACCAACTAAGGTTGTAAAAGATCTGGATATGCCGATGTTGATTTCTTTCTTCTTCATGGATAATGGTCAAGTGGAATTCATACTTAATAGAGGGCAGCGAATACCAACAACCTGGTGAATCAGGAAACTTCCAAAAGACATACTCAAAGCTGGGTGGTAGGGGAAGAGAAGAACCCATGAAACACTGCAGGAGGTAATGGACTCATAAAATTACAAGAGTTCATGAAACTACAGAGGAACCCATACAATACTACAGGAGGCGAGGGCCCCACGGGTGACTACAGATGAACCTCAGATTGTCACGTAGCGGAAGGCGGGTCACAAGAGCTGTTCCCAGGACTGGACTGGAAACCATACAAGGGACCACCGTCTTGAACCAGTTCTCCCCCGGATTCTGTACTTAACGAGGCGGACGTGTTGCCATGTCATTACAGTCGTCCCCGTTAGAGTCATGGATGAGCTGAAATCAGCTCACATTACAAGTTACTGTAATGTAAGTTAGTCAAAGAAAAACGGATTGTAATAATCAGTGATAGTACGCATGATAAAGCGACTGAAGATCTCAGTTTTTCCATCTGACATTTTATAGTTCCAGGTATAATGATTCTGTAATGAGAACTACAGTTCATACAATTACGAGAATTGAATTCTCATGCGTGGGTTGGCGGCGGTTCCTTGTATTCAACACGAGGCACGAGACACCTGCGACGTTCACACGGTGTGCTGAACACCTGCCACGTTCACAAGAAACTGAACAACTGCGACAGTGGGCGAGGAAGGTAATCTGAGTACCTCTACCAGAGAAGGAATGACGCAGGGAGAGAGATAAGCGTGAGGAGAGAGAGAAAGAGAGAGAGATACTGAGAAGGTGGCCTGGACTGTTATAGAGACACTAACAGGTTGAGCGCGGAGGTGGGTCGAGAGAGAGAGAGTGAGAGAGAGAGCAGCGGCCGCCGCCGCCGCCATAAACTGCCCTCCCCTGCCTGCCTGCCATCCTGCCCCCAGGCCCCGTGCAAGGTCGCTAGTCAGGCCCACTACCAGAATAGCCCGCCCACCCGCACCACCTCCTCCTCCACCACTCACCAACACACCTCCAACACTCTCCACGCTGCCCAACACCACCAACCGGCACCTCCACGCTGCCCACTGCCACATCAACACCCGTAGAACCCCCTACCACCACCCACAACATCTGACGACGCTCCACCGCCACACCGACCGTTCCCAACACTGCCCTTCGCCGCAACTGCCAAGCCTTAATACTACCACCATATCAACCAACCTTCATAGTCAACCGCAACACTTAACCCTGATCCTTCCCATCATCGCACTAGCCAGGCTTCGCTATTGCCTGCTATGCACCTACCCATTCCTGACACCGTCAGACGCCACGCTAACCGAGGCTCACTATCCTTCCATCCCGTGTCCTCCCACACTAACCGCACCAAAATGATCTTGTTTACTTTGCGCTTGACCTACAAACTGCACGGACCTTCTCCCTTTACCCCCGTGCAATACAAACCATTACATCATGTAACACCCACTACGCTATGCCCGTTCCCCACACTCGTGCAGACCACTGTGATAACCCACACAAGTCTCTACACAGATCGTGCACTTGGAAAAACAGTAACGCGGTAAAATAGAATCTACGTCATCTTGGAGCCAAACTCCTCAATTGCTGTCACTTTATACCCACCACTGCTCCAGATGGTCAAGCCAACAATGGTAAGGAGACGAACGAAACTCCTCGGTTGTATACCATCCACGATGAGGCGCCCCTGAGTTCTTCCACCTAAACACCGGTCCCATTCAACCATCTGAGACGAGGAGATACATACGTCTAGGGGACGCGGGTGCCCTAGGCACACGAGGAACCAGATCGAACTTACCCAAGCGTGAGACACACACACCGGGCCGGACACCAGCGGCACCCGAGATGCTCCCTTAACCCAATTCCATGAACGCAACGACCAGAAAACAAAATTGCTATTACCCTAACAGACGCATGTTCTCACTCGAACCCGCGGTGTATATGAGCGCCACAACCTCGACAACAAACAAATGCCTTTCGCCATACTGGACTGACACACGAATTCCAGTTTATTAAGAATATATAGCAGAGAAAGTCTTTGAGACGATGATAACATAAAACAATACATGGAAATACATTTTGTTCAGGAAGAACATTAAATCTAACTCTTCATAGCAGCAGATCGTTTCGGTTTTCCTTTCCAACCGTTTGGCCCGGGCGAATGACTCGGCAGCTTCTGCCGTTTTGTAACAAAGCTGGGCGTTTGCGCTTGCAGCTCCCGGACCTGTGTACCCTCTACTTGGACAGTGATCTGGTGTATACCGACTCCCTGAATATGACGGCTCAACCCCATGAGCAAGAAGCGACAGCTCCTGGGTCTCATGCCATGCCATCGTCTTCAACACGAGGAAAAAAAAGGCAAAGTGTCTTGGACTTCCTGACCCCCCCCCCTCTGGAAATGAGGGGACAGATTCCAGCGTCAACCCTAATAATCTGGAAACCTCTCAAACCAAATCATCCCACAGAGACGCTAATCATTCAAGAACTATAAGGAACATTAAAAATATTACGTGTCTTGCATAACAGCGTAAGGTAAGTCCAAAGACGGACTTCAGAGGATGAAACAATCCAAACCTGCTTCAGGGCAGGAAGATCGTGACCATCACAGCTGCTCCATCAGTCATAAAACCTCAGAGCCACTGGAGGCAAAACATGCTAACATGATCTGTACAGACTGCATGTGCTTTGAACAGGTGTTAAAACAAAATCAAATGTTTTACCTTATCTACGTTGTGCTGCAGTACTGGACACGTAAATCCAATCACAAGCACGTTATTAAATATCATATTATCTTCGTATATTCTGAAAGTATTCTGCCTCAGCTTTTAAATGCCCTAGTTTCAGTACCATTTGTTTATTCTGCATTTTGGTCTGTAATGTTTCAAGCAATCACAGCTGTTTTCTAGGGCGAGCTATATATAAACACGACATGTGCACAAGACGCACACAGGGAACAAGAAACAAGTTGAAACTACTCCGATATGCATGTATTTAAATCCCCCTCCCGCGCCTGATGCCTGCTGATGCCGTGAGTTATTCTTGGTTCCAAAAGGAATTCAATTATTTGCTCTCAGATTGGGGAAAACCTAAACAGTTTTGGAGGCAGTGGAGAGGGGAATCCTCTCCCCCCCCCCCCTCCTCTCTACTCACCGTGGGAAACCCTTCATACACGCGCAACTATACCCAGGTTTTAATTATGTCGTTCAGATGCAGGCGTAAATATGAGACTATCCCGCATTAAAAGGCATTCAGCTGAAATTCTTTCACCTAAGTACAAAAATAAAGAAGGATTAAATAATTCTTGAGAATCTATATTTGTTTTCACTAAACAGATAACAACAGCTTTCCCAAACCAATACCGTATATCTTATCATGACTATTTTTTTCGTTCTTGGAACAATAACCATTCTGAATGTTGTTGTTAACCCATGCCGTCAAGTGCAACCGTACGACCCTCGTTATGATGGCCTGGGTTCGGACGACCTTATGTTTCAGGGTCATGTCAAAGGCCGGGTTATCATACTTAAGGGTGGGTGCCGTCGAGCTTAGTGGTCCTACAGGCGAGTTTAAAGGGTAGTTCCGCCGTGTTTGGAGGCTGTCATATTTAAAGGTTGTCTTGTCATCCTCAAAAGGGTAATGGAAAAAAAAACTTCCTGTTGCTACTGTTAGCGTTTATTACTACTTACTCGTAAAGCCCTATATAAAAAAGGGATTAAAACACTTTCAAACTCAAGAATGAAGCTACGCCCAGAGAGAACCGAGTGCAAGAGACTTCCACAGGTCTGAACTACAACGTTGCAACGCGTCTGGCTCACGGCGGCGACCTATCCTCCCAGAGACTCAAGTTCGTTAAAATCTTTTAAACCGGTTCCCGAAACCAGTATGCAACAAAATGAAACCCATTTATAATGTATGTAACGAAACATCACATCAGTTTTCATATATACAGTATCAATAATCTAAAAAGAAAAATGGTTATCATTATTTTGAATATTCTATTGTTTATTTTCGTATTTCCACAACGAAAGGGGCAAGCCCGACCCCACGTGACGTCAGTGGGACACCAATATATCAGCACGATTGCCCCTATACAGAATGCAAAAATAACACAACAGCCAGAAACAGGAGGGGGGTGGGCAGGCACGGTCAACACGGCTCTGTTTAGACCTCTGCTCTCCGTCGCTAAGCACACACACAGCCCCAGTAATCCCCACGCAGCCGCCAATTACTAAATATTTGCTAAAAATGCCGCCTGCCGAACAAATGTCAATATACACGCAATAGAAAATACGACTAAATATATATATATATATATATATATATATATATATATATATATATATATATATATATATATATAGGTGTTGCTGGACTCCGTCGGTCCTAGTCTTTTAACTGACCCTTTAAGGGCTATGCCAAAGGTCACGCTGAGGTACCAAAAGGTCGTACCGCCGTACTCGAGGATCGAATCGTCGTGCTCAGCTGACTACACACGGAGGCGACGAACTCCCGTGCAATGCTTTTGGCTCGAGGCGGCTGGTTCCCTCCGTCTCCAAAGTTTACGAGGTCCGAATGACTGGCGTGGGCGGCTATCATCCATCACTCCTCTCCTCTCAACGCAACAATCCCCGAGTGTAATCAATACCACAGCCACACTCGGCAAGCCTTCCGACTTACCGAACTATGAGATACTGCTTTAGAAAGACCAGACGGAAATAATCCCAGGAAACGCGTGTGTTCTAACGACTTCCATGCATCAGTGAGTGACTCTTACATGATAAACCACAACACTGACAACAGCGAGTACTGATATCTCTTGTGGCCATCAAACGAGGCAAAGTATGCAGTACGAATACGGGTCATAGAGAACAAAAGCCTGGGGGTGAAGGCGTGTGGGAAGGGGGAGCTAAGAAAGCTTAAGCCTACCGAACAATCTCAAACCAAGAGGACTACTGAGTGGCGGTGGAGAGTACCCTTGGTAAACCTAATCATACACGGGCAAGATCATTCTATCACACTATCAGCCATTCTAACAACATCGTTTTTTTTTTTTTTATGTCTACTTTCCCACCCGTGATACGCAGTAAGCAGCAGCAGCCACAGAAGGTAGCTGGGTCATGGAACAGTGAAAGTGTTCTTGTGTACTACAAGCCTAGCCAGACGGCTCTCTGCCAAATTACTTGTACACCGTAGCCTATTTTGTTCTTCTTGGTAGAGGGCTCTTCAAAGAAAAAAAAATACGTATTTATTTAACTTACCAATATACTCTTCTAATATGCCGTAATACACCAATCTACGTACTCTGCTACTCTTTGGGAACGCAATGAACAGCATATTGCGCAACCTCACGTCCCAAGGTCATAAATATATTTATTGCCTAAGTTATTTCACAACTAATAGCACCTCGTATTCGCACATAATGCCGAAAAGAAAATAAATACAGTACAGAAGCTTCCACCATACTTTGAGATCCAAACCGTACGTTGGTTAAGTCGATGTCAGTCGCGTGGTAACCATGATTAACCCCCCTCCTACTCCCCCCTTCCCTGCTGGAACAGAGGAATTTCTTCGTTCCAACCTTTAACCACTGCAGCAGTCAATATATAAGCTATCTGTTTTCTATAGCTTAGCAAGGTATGTGTATTTCACCAAAAATAATTTATCTTTCTTGCTCCTTTAACTATAGATCCAAGACTTTCTTTTCGGATAAGAAAATCCATCGGGGCACACTGCCATTGTTCTAAGTTGGTAAGTACCGTACAGGGTACTCATTTCTAAGCTAAGCTGGCGCTATTACGGTTACCTGCTGCACACTGTAAATGCCTTGAGCACAACGGTACAATCCCTGAGCACACCTTTACGACCCCTAGGTGCAACGCGTGACGTATGACCTGACCCTGAAGAATAATACGGTCGTACAGATGGGTCATACCTTCGTGTTTAAGGGTCGTTCCGTCCTGCCAAAGTGTCGTAGTGTCGTGCTCATGGGGTTAAAACCAACTTCAGTTCCCACCCTCTGGTGCCTCCGTTCCCGACTGCTATAAATACAATACCGAATACCAGGACGGTAGTAAGACGTCACGCACATCTTGCTTAGCCTCCTATGCTATGATCATCACAACAACTAAACCACAACATCTTTGATTCAGTATAACTGTGTTTACTACACACTACACTAACCTCTCGATATGATGGCCTAGCCTCAGACCTAACCCTTGATGATCGGGTCAAAGGCCATGCCATCATATCCACGGATCGCTCCGTCGTGCTGGAGGGTCGTACTATCATTCTCGAGGGTCGTAAAGTCGTGCTCATGGCAGTAAAAGTACCCCGAGTGACTCACTTCGTGGGCTTTGCCTTGCCTACATCAACAAGAACGTCAAGGGGTTGTAGCGCTGATTACACTGGTCATTTCTTCTCTGCAACTAAAGGCTCTCATGCGTAAATAACGAACCAACCCTGGAGGAAAGTGTGGGGCTACACTCTACGCCTACAACACTCATTGCAAATTAAGAGAACATTGGTTTACCTAACAGTCAACATTCACTACCTCTGTTCATCTTCTGTGCCTTGCCTAAACGGTTAAATATAAACTCTACTAGTTTACAATTACATTTACTGCATGTTTCATTGCTTCTGAGGTTACTGGGGCAACAATCCTGTCGTAAGTTAATAGCTTTTCTCTCTCGAACGGTAAACAAGGGTATTTACTTACATGTGAGTGTGTGATTTTACACTAAAAAATTTTACCAATCATTCTCTTTCCTTCTGCACGTGTTAGCGTGTAAGTAGTTACTTTTCTAGGAAGGGAGCTTTACTCTCACTAGTGTGTTTGTCTGTCTGCCCGACCATTAGCAAGTATGTGTTAAGTAAGAAATACTACTTGAAACTTAAGTGTCTTATGCTAAGAGGGGAGCCTTACCCTCGTGTTGCCCTATCTCTTAACCTCGTATTATAGGAAATATGTATTTATTTCCACGTGTACGTGTTACTTACACACACACACGCACACACTAGCCTGAGCCAGGTGCCCATTTAACGATCGGCCACAATGGAAGTATGAACAGCCGAGACTGGCTGTAGGCCGACTGCCGCACCAGGATTCGAGCCCATGCGGGCCCGACCCCGGATGAGCCCGCACTGACTTTCAGGTTAGTAACGCTAATCATTTCACTAAGAAAGCGTGTCTGTTTGTATGTTACGGGGAGAGGGTTTTACACACGCGCTGCCCCATCTCTTAACCTTGAATAAATGTAATGTCTTTACTCCTATGTGTGGGTGTGTCACAAAGGAAAAATGACCATCATATGCTACATTTGAAGATAAGCAACAACAGGCCTACCGTCCCCAACATGGTGCGTAATCTGTACGGTAAATCTAAGATTAATACTTGTTCGTTAACAGTGAACAGGCCTAAGCTGTAAGCCTAACTTCAGTGCTACCACAGGGGCGCCTGAATCTCCATACAAAAGGAGAATGGTGTGGCACATCATATGCCAACTCTGTTACTTAGAATCGTAGTCATGTCATTTACAAATACAGCACAATATACTTTATCGAAGTAGACGTGCTGTAAGATCCTTCAGCACAACTATAAAATACCTAAGCACGACGGTAATAACCATTTAGCACGACGGTAAGACCCTCGCATCACTATGGCCTAGCTTTTGACCTTCCTATTTGGCTGCACCTTTCGGCTCATGAATCGTACCGTCAGTCACGTGTTCAAGGAGCCGAGGTACTGATAAGTGCGGGAACCCCAGATGCGCAGGTTAGGCTATCTGAAGATCATGACGTAAAAGGCCAACCCATAACAAAACGATGCCACCACCTTCTTACATACCGGTCTCACTCCTGTAGTGAAAAAAGATGTCCGAATGCTTTACATGGAAAAAAAAATGAATCACATGGATAGTAAGCAAGAATGAATCATTGACACAAAAAGTGGTACAAAACTGCAGCTCTTCGAAAGTGTGGCGTCCTCGCGTAACCTTACACAAAGACTGCTCTACTGCTAGTAGCCAAGCTCCTCACCGGTATATGTAAATGTCACACGTACCTGTGAACCCCATGAAGCACTGTGAGTAAATACTGTATCACTAAGCTGATGAATCATACCACGTCTGTCTAGCCCCCGTACAGTTAAAACGACTAGTGAAATCTAATGTCCACCTTAGCCCCATGAACACTTCCATACGACCCTTTGGTACAACAGCCTGATCTTCAAGGAGGGCCATAGGCCAGACTGTAATACCCGAGGGTCGAACCGTCATGTTTAAGTGTTGTACCACCAAACTACACCAAGGGAAACTACTCGCAAATAGAATGAAGCCATTACTTGTCACACGTTTGCTTCTCGGGCAAGGTGTAGACCAGTGTGCTGATCCAATAAACCAAAGCATCATTTAGTCCAGATGCCAGTTCCGTAAACGCTTCCGATGAATAAAAACTGGTCGTAGACCTGGATAACATCTTTTATGCAGGGCCGAAGAAGTTGGCAAGTCCTTACTGTCTGACCACTTGGCAGAGTTCGCAAGAAAATCAGGAATAAGAAAGTATACCCTAACCTACTAGCTGATTATAACAATTACTGGTTGGAAATAATGGCCAATAATGACAAGAAAGGCAAACCGGTTGATAATAAAAGTTGTGAAAAAAACTTACCACTTAACAAGAGAGAAAGTCTAACATCACGATGCCATCGTGGGAAGAGTGGTGTCACAGGATGAGCATGGGGCGCACAATAACTGATGTAATGATAGGAAAATGCAATCAGCCGATATTTACCGTAGTTCAAGAAACATAAAATTTCTGAAGGAAAACCACGAAATGCATTTGCATATACATACATCTACACGTGTGTAAATATATGCATATGTTGCAACCACGAAATAATAGTGGAAGGTCAAGCATAACAGTGGGAGACAAATATCACTAAAAGATAATAGGAAAGTTAACCCACAATTCATGAGAACAAAAATGCATAATGATAACGCATTTTAAAAGACTTCTACATACTGGAGGAGAAATGTAGCCCTCCTCCCTCTCCCCCAAAAGAGAGAACGCTGCAAGAGTAGACGAACACCCTAAATCGATGTCCAGTAAACTTCAGGCACGCACATGATGAGCGATTACAGGACTGCTGCCCTGCAGATAAATTTTCGTAAGGTAAAATAAAATGGTGCCTTGCAATCACCTTTCAATATTACCGGCAAATATATAACGTGACCTTATTCTTCCACATATCACCCTGATGTTTGCCGAGAGTAATGAAATTAAATAGTTAAAGCAAATTTATGTTGTGCAAAAATGTCATTTCTTTTTTTACTGCAGCATAACTGTTTCTGAGCATGAGACGGAGAAGCATCAAACCTCACGAATGCGCCCCCCACCCCACCACCACCACAAACCCACCCACCCATCCACACACACACACACACACACACACACACACAGACACAGATACACACACACACACATAGAGCACTGCAGTAAAACGTGAGCGATCAAAGCAACTATAACAATCTCGCGCATGTGGATTCCTTTTTTCTTACAAATAAACATCTGTAATTTTAACTTTCTTCATGAAGTAATACCCAGTTTTATTTCATGGTTTCATTAAGTCTGCATATAATCACCTGTTTCACCATCTCATCAGTCAGGCTTAACTCCCAGGAAAGCAGGTACGAACCATGCATCATGTCATACATATGGATAATACTGGAAGATCCGTACCCCGGTTTATACCAATAAACAATTCCCGATTACAATGAAAAACACGGGTTTCAGCATGAGTAAAAACTGATGATGCCATCAGAATACGATAAAAATGAGTTAAATCTGGGTGTCTAAGACACCTCAAAATCGTTACTGAATACATCACGATTATATTCGGTCCAGCCACTGGAAAACATCTAAAAAGAAAAAAAAAAATCGCGAAATAAATATGCATGAAACTGATCAGCCTGGGTGCGGTAGTTATGCAAGCCCGGGGCAGTGGCCACAAATAGCCTGCCTTGAAGAATAACAACGATGGCGTTTGGTTTTTGCCCCAACTGTGGGAGGTAGAGACAAGCCTCTAAAATCACCGTAAGACGCACGGAACATATCCCGAGTCAATGTTGTGGTTCTACCTTTTGCTATACACACGAAAACAAGACCGTACAGAAGCAGACAGGATTTGTGCACATGAAACCATCTGTCAAGCAGCAAAAGGAGTCTCAGAATATAGATAAACATGCAATTCTTACACTAGGTTGTGTGCAGTGGACAGTATCTATTATCTTTGGTACTTTCAGCTTAATATTCTATTCTAGAAATAAATACAAGGAAATAAAATCTGCATGGACCGTCTCCCGCGCAGCCGGAAATAAGAGGATCAAACCCATGCATACATACAAATGTACATACACACAATTACACACAAGCACGTTTGCACATACAAATACACACTGCCGGTCACGTAGCCTCGACGTCCAGTCGCAATACAGATAACGTGTTGACCATCAACCTGTCAAATTCCTTCACATTCTATTTAAATGGATGATTGATTGCATATCTGGTGACCCGCAACCCGCTGATTTGCATATTCCATTCAACTAGCACACAAACTTTCATTTAAAAATTTTGCCGTGATATTTAGTTCTATGATGGATGGAGAAATGCAGCATCAAACAGTCTACTTTGGCAGATACTCTCCAAAGAAATCTGGGTACAGACAGCAGCAGGATTTAGTAACAGCCTCCGAAACCAGTTAACGAGGTTCCTGATGAAAACCAGCTCCTAATCATCGTGCACAGAATCCCCAAGAGGCAATGTTAAAAAACTTAAAAGTATGAAATCGTGAGACTCAGAGGGAGAAATCGACAGAAAACCGTGAGAGCCGGTTGAGCTGAACCCTTGATTCGAGAACGTGTTGGAACATGTCGCTAATGTTAACGTCACGTCAAAGCCGGCTGTCTGTCAAAGGAAAATGCAGTTGTAAGGCCGTCAAAAATATCTTTTTTTTACATCATCATACTGTGGACGAGATTTGTTTGTCCATATGAAACTTGCCCATCGTGAAGAAGTCGAGACTCTGAGGATATTCCTAAGCCGCAGAGCCATTACAGCCTTGGACATCTAACTCTTCTATAAAGTTCCAGTACTAATTACTGCTTGGTCCTAACCCCATACATCACGATTTCCTTGTACCCACTTCCATTCATATTACTGTCCCATCCAATCTAGAACTCGTAATAGGTTGGCTGTCCTACCTAATACCCGGTCTAACCCAATCTAATGCCTGGACCCATCTCGTTCAATTCCCTACAACTACGGTCCCACATTATCTACAAGTCAAACTCCTTTTATACCCTCCCTAAGAGTTATTAAAATTCCCCAGTTGTACCCTACCGACTGTTTGGTTCCTCTCAGCCGTCCACCTGGGGCTCATAATCCCATTTACAAGCACTAACCAAGTTCAAGTCTAGATCTCACACAACTTACTACGGAAAACTTCCTGGTCCAACACTTAGATCTTTTTCAATCCCGTCAGCTTTCATTGCCTTCCTCACTTCACCCTCCATTCAAAAATATTCTTTCTAACATTTTATCTTACCCCTCCTCCCATCCAAAATCAACTTCTTTCGATAATATACAACACATTGAAGCCATTCCTCTTTCTTTACCTTCCTTGTTGTACCTTAAACTTTACCCTAATAATACCTGCTCCAAGGACTATTCACTCTCTCCTTCATTCATACATACTCTTACCCGATTAAAACAATTCCCTCGTTTTAACCACTCTGTACACCCATTTTAAACCTCAATAAAATCTTTGTCCTCCCCACCACCTTTTTTAGCATTAAACTTGACACTAGCAAGGTGTCCAGCTCAGTAAACAAGTTTTAAAAGGAAGAATGGCTTAAACGTACAAGGTGGGCTATAATTTTCACACGTTAAGCACTCGGCTCCATGTCTGAAACATGATCATGGAATTCCGGTTTGAAAGGCTAAGGAATATGATACGATGCAAAATTTCGCATACTTTTACCCCTTTCTTTGTCCACACGCACCAGCTACAAACAGTACATTCTGTCCGTCCATCTCTCACTGCGTCCTTCCTTACGCAATAACACCAGTTTTTCCATAAGCAACACAGCGGTGGATAATTTGTCACTGACAGAGAACACTGGATGGAACCCAGGCAGTCACTCCCCCCCCCCCCAAACACCTTGACGTTTCCTCACACGCCCACAACGCTCTCTCCCCCCCCCCTCACGAAAAAAGAAAGAATAGCCATGCCTTCAGACGACTCTTTGAGAGAGAACTCAATTACAGGAGGCCAACACACACACATTAGCTGAGAAGACTCTTGGTAAGTTTGACATAGAGAGCGAGATGGGGCAGCAGGTGTAGCCCAGCACGATAAACTGCCTACGTGCCCCAGGCCGCCTCCCCTTGCCACCCGCCACTTTAAACGCCCAACTTTACCTTGCTACATAACTCCGTCCATTCAAAACATAAAAAATAACGAAACCTTAGGATTAGTAGCCAGTTAAAAGTGATTATGTATATATCAACGTTTCTGGCACCACGAAAACAGAGCAGCTGATTTGTTAAAACTAGACATGATTCCGAAGTTTATTAAACGTATAACATCACTTCCAAGTAATCCTGTGACAACCTCTAACAATAAAGTTCTCCATAGGATAATTCTGGTCATATTTCCTGCCACATTAACCACAATAAGAGTAAATCGCCAAAGCACAATGGGTTGGTAAGCGAGTGGGTGGGTGTGTGTGCCAGCCAACCCGTAAACAAACAGAGGATGGGTAGTTCACGTGTCACCGCCCACAGTCACACGTTATCACCTGCCCAGCGGTGTACCTGCTTCAAGGTGGCATCGCTGCTAATTAATCTTCTTACCTGTAGATCGTGATGTTTGGAATCGTTGTGGGAACAAGCTCTTATTACTCCCGCGCGCCAATCCCATTCGTTTATTTTCGATAATTTCAACTTAGAACTTCCAGAAACACACAAAAACCGTTTGCCCACTATTTCCTCTCTTGTTTTAGCCATGATTCACTTTACGTTTCATTTTGAAATCATTCAACACACTTCATTTTAGCGAAACACGGACAGACAGTATTCACCCCTCCACAGTTGCTTATGCACTGACGAGAGAGTCGCGGAAGAACATAGTTGGGCCTCGGAACACCTCCGCCGCCCGGGGAACTAGAGCCGCTCCACGGCATTACATCATTCGTGAAACTCATTCTTGTCTCCTCATGAAAATGACTTATGTCGTATATATTTTTCTACATAATCGTTACAATATATACACAGGTCGTCAAATCAATGAATATCACAGCAAATTTAATGGCAAAGAGCATCAATTTCTGCCAGGGTTCGAAGCTGCGGTAATATTATATTACTTATCATTCCATCATCTCGTATGGTTAAGTATAATTCATTTATATCAAGGTAATTAGTTTTTGGTTATTTTAATATACTCCTCTGTAGATTTCAGGCACTTAATTTCGCTAGTACGAAATAATAAGCATAAATGCATACAAGCATTTTCCTTGATTTACTCAGTTCATATATATATATATATATATATATATATATATATATATATATATTGTCTGTGTGTCTATACATGTATGAGCGCGCGTGCGTTTGTCTGTTTGTATGCTTTTCTTGTCTCTCTGTCTTTAGGAATGCACATGTATGTATGTGTCTACGTTTACACCTTTATGGACCTACGAACTTTCAATCAAAGGGACAGACAATGCGACATAATGGCATACTCCAAACAGGCAGATATCCAACGTCCAACAAAGTTCAGCAAAGCTGCTCTTCCAAATCTTATGAAGATGCGCTTATAAAGATTAGTAAGATAAGCCCAGTAAAGCTTATTAAATGTGCGCTTAAAAGCTTAGTGAAGATGCGCCTATAAGGCTTAGAAAAGATGCGCATATAAAGCATTGCAAAAATGCTCTGATACAGCTTAGTGAAGATGCGCGCTTATAAAGCTTGCAAAGATGCGCTGGTAAAGCTTGGTGAAGCTGCATTTACAAAATCTAGATGAGCTCCCAGCAGGACGCTTGAAGTTGGGGGGTTCGTCCCCCCACTGCGACGGCCCTGGCGCGTACCATAACGACCAACGCAGCCAGGTTTGCCCCTCACTTCTGGATCGAACCCCGTCTCGTGATTTATAAAGATAGTTCTGTACCCCATGGACCACGACGAGCCCATACCGTAGACATAGAACGTTAAGGGTCGTACTGTCCGTCTGTCTGATATGTAGGTCATTGTACATTTTATTATTATTACTACAAACATCATTATTATCATTACGGAGTCATCACTTAAAGTAATTTTTGAAAATAATAAGGGAGACAACGAAGGTGTGTTATTATTTCCATATCAAAATAATGCTCCAAGATGGACGACATTACACTGACTCACTCTAACCCCAGTCCCCAGGAGCAATTATTTGGAATGACCCTACCAGGAGGGATTCCAGGACAGTGGGGCTACCAGAAGGGTTCACGGGATTGTGAGTGCCATGAACGACTTTGAGACGGTGAGATTAGCAGGACCTGCATCTCTTGTCGACTGCATAAAGGATTGAGGATTACAAGCGACTGTAAAAATAGAGGAATGAGTTTCCTTAGCACAGTTGGCAAGGTGATTGAGATAAATCATTTGCGTGCCCATTGTTGACGTGAAACAAGTAGCGGAGGAAGGTTTAAAGAAAAAGGTGGATGCAACATTTATGGGACGTCAAATTATTTTGAAAAGCTTTGACTGTATGGAAGACTTTTGAATGTTGTTAACGGCTTGTAAAACAAAATAATACACATGTCAAAGAGGCGGTGTGAAAGTGCAATATAAAATTGTGTTGGCGCGTGGAGGATGTATGATGCACCATGGTTATTTAACGTTTTTTCATGGATGGGGAGGTTAGGAAGGTAACCCAATTAAGAATGATTGTAGGAAAATAGCCCATTACGAGCGATTATTGAGAAGAGACTCACGGAGGAAGTGATCATAGGGGTGCAACACCTGCCATTGAGCGATTTGAGGAGCTTCCGCCATTAGGCATTATACATGAGTCACTCCCCCTACCAACCAGGGCAACGACCCCCCCCCCCTCCTTGAGCGATTATTAGCCGGTTGACTGAATAAACACCATATGATAATAATGGGGTAGCATTCTAGGAGTTAGGAATAGTCATTTATAGAAGAGCATATTGCAACGGCCAATTATACATTAATCCCAACAATGATTAGGGCTGGTTTTTACGGACTGACCCTTATGGAGCGATTATTAAGAGGCAGCCCCCCCCCCCCCCCACAGAATTACAGGGTGATCCCAGGAACGATTATGTAGAAGTATTCTCCCAAACGGCAATTATGACCTGAATTATTTCGCAGAGGTGATCATCGGGGACTGACCCCCACGGTCATTTTTTTAAGGATGACCCAAAGAGAGAGAGAGAGTGCGGGTGCGTCCGGAGGGAGACAGATCGCCCTCCAAGAGCGATTACTGGGTAGTGACTCTTCCCTGGGATGATTATAGGGCTTCCCTCCCCTCACTGGGAGGATCTCTATAGGCCTAACCCTCGCCGGGAGCGAGAGTAGTGCACTGAATCACGAGAAGTACTCAAGAAGGGTGAAGCCCTTCAAGTCAGACCCCGGGCTACGTTTGGAAGGGAAGGCTATCTCTCCGTTTTCCTCAACCCACGGGTTAGGCTTCTACCGAGTATCAGGGAATCATACAGGAGTAATTGGTTTACCCATCCCAATGTAACCTAACCCTGCCTTAGTATGGGAAGACTGTCCTAACACTAATAATTCTGCTATTGAAGAAATAACCCCGCCTTAGTATGGGAAGACTGTCCTAACACTAATAATTCTGCTATTGAAGAAAGAACTGATTGAAATTATATAAAAAGACTTTATTTGCCTATGTATATAGACAAAGCATGTTTAGATATCAAATTTAAAATGATACCTTTCCGTAATTCTGATCACATATCCTTTACATATTCTTTTCTTGGGCATCGCTAAAAATGCAAGAAAAATGTTGGTAATTGTAAAGAACTTGCTCTTTGAAATTTCTTCCGAAAAGTTCAGGATCTAAATATGACAACGGTGATCGAATTTCAAGTCAATCTGAAATTTTGAAGGATATCCGTAGATAAGTCTCCCTGTACACAACAGTTTGCCAAATGCCTTGACTACATACATGTCGGGACTGGTTTTCATATTATCATTATTCATTATCATTATTTTATACATAACTACAATACCTTTCATAGGGATCCTGGAGCTGCAGGCATGGAAATTATGGACACGTTTGAAATCGAAGTTCCGTTTAGTGATGATGATACAACTCGCCAAAGATAACATATATATATATATATATATATATATATATATATATATATATATATATACTCGTATCATCCCTGGGGATAGGGGAGAAAGAATACTGCCCACGTATTACCTGCGTGTCGTGTAAAGCAGACAAATCAGAGGACATAAAAACTGAAAATGTCCGCTGAACATATACCAGATCGTCTCATGTGCAGTCTATTTGCATGTTTTGACATATATGGATTCTGGATAAGTTATCCGAAGATAATCAAAGCAATAAAATACAACAGCACGAGGCCTTTTCTACGTCTGTTCCTGACGTTCTCTCGCTAACGCAGGAAACGGTGAACAGGAAAGAAAAAAATACCAATATATATATATATATATATATATATATATATATATATATATTTATTTATTTATATATGACTGATAACACTGAAACCTCGCCATCTCCCTGACGTTAGGTATGCAGAGGCGGCAGCCAAGCCGTCTCTTGCTTGATGGTTCAGCTTCAAGCAACTTTCCAAACTTTGTTTCAACATACTCGTTATGAATTATGAACACATTATTTCATCAGTATATCTGTGTCTTCCCTGTATAGTTTTAACTAATGAATACTAAAACTACACCTGGGTATCTGTTCTGAAGATTAACATCAAATATACTTACAAGACAACAGACTAAAGCAGTCTAGCCTAGCCATAACAAGCTATGAAGAATATTCTTAAAACTGCATTTTTCGCTAAGTACGAACGAATCTCAATAAAGGTAGATACATTGTAGGATTTAACAGCTATCAATATCAAATGACCAACAGTAGACCAACATCAAAGGCATACATCGAACATACAAAGTACACAAACTAGAAAAGCAATTTTATCGATAAGATGAAAATCAAGATATAGAATTTCTAAATGTAAGATTACATGAAACAAAATCCAAAATAATTGATATCACGACTTGTCTAATAGATAATATATGTTTTATCTGGATAGTCCTCCAGAACCCAATGAAACCCTTTGAAAATCTTATTTCGCATGAAATATGTTATGTAGTGCTTGCC
This sequence comes from Panulirus argus, assembly GCA_038088735.1. Lineage (NCBI taxonomy): Eukaryota > Metazoa > Arthropoda > Malacostraca > Decapoda > Palinuridae > Panulirus > Panulirus argus. The sequence continues at coordinate 24,622 of JAYMFT010117713.1, forward strand.
TGATGTAGTGCATTCTAAGGCTTATAGAAGATCTTCTTGAACAACGAATTGCCAAGTACCTGTCGAAATTCTCTGTAGTTTTATAATGTTACACGAAGCACCTCAGCCCTTGTCATTCCGACGGGTGCGTACTCCGAAATTCCAGCATTGTTCCAAGGTTTAAATAATTCATTCACAAATATTACAACTTCTCACAACTATGTGAAAAATGATAACTTCGACAGTAGTCCTATCATTATCAAATTATACGTTACTGTTATCATAATTTTATCATTATCATTGTGGTTCTAAATATTGCGTGAGCAGTATTCAAACTGAAATATTCCGAATTCTAATGCCATAAATTTTGTATGTCATGTATGAACACACACACACAAACATATATATATATATATATATATATATATATATATATTAGCGTTCAAAAATACTGAAAACTTACAGCTTTGCCCCAAGGTGGGCGGGACTACAGAGAAACATTTAAGGAAATTATTTTTCTTAATTGGTTTTATGAAAATAGGAAGGTAATGGGAGGAATAGGAAAATAAATAGCAACTACTCAAGTAATTGATACCAGGATATATCCTGATATTTGGTCCCTTGCAGTAAATGAAATATGACAGTAAGTAACCTTAGATTTGAGATTATTCAGTTTTGCTGTTTGAATCTTGTGGAAAGAGAAAGGAAGACGCTTGCAGAAACCCAGTAGTTTTCAGTATTTTTCTAGTTTACGGACGCCGCTTTTCTAGGATATAAAAATAAACGAAATTTCCAGGAATGCATCATTACAATGCGTAGAGGTGTGATATAAGGTGTGGGATTTTAGGTGTAGTGGCTGTAACTCCATCAATTCCAAGTTTTCGTAAAGTGGGCAGGGCTTTGATGTAGAGGGAAATCGTGGGGTAAAAACACTCAAAACCAACAATGTCCAGTTTTTAAGTGATACATTAGTAATACTTTCAATGAAATCCTGATGTTTCTACGCGCGAGGACATTTGTGCAAGAGCGTTTGGTGCTGTTGTCACAATATGAAGGTTGGCTCAGCTTTTCTCTTACCTTCCAGCATTCAAATTTCGTGAGTTTGCGGAGATTTGTTGGTTTCTAGGCTACAGCTGATGACATAGTTACCATTCCTTTTTTACAACTGTCCCAGTATGCAAGCAAGATCTGCCTAAGCATTTACCTTTTAATATATCAATGTTTCAACCTGATTACAATATTCGCATTCTAGTGACTACCATCACTGATCTAGCTGACAGTAACTTACTAGTATGGTTGAAGGCTTGCTTCTCCACTTACATCGTTAATTCTTTTTTCATGAATAACTCTAAACTCAGAGCTTTGTACGATCACACCGGTCAACAAAATTTTTACTTTTTTGTCCCACGAACTAAAATGGTGGACCTTATATTACTTTACACTCTGCATTCGACTATTTTTAGATTTATTCTATCAGGCATGGTTTTTAGGTGGCAGAGCAATTAAATTTTAGAATAAGTGTGTATTACTCACTCGTAAATAAGGCTGGTATTACACTTAAAACACTTACCTCTAAAATGTAAGTGTACGATTTTCGGCTATATTTCGCCTCAGGAACTTCTCTCCTTAGTGTCCAGCAGTAATCTGCCAACATGGAGGGGCTCCACTCTCCTTGGTACCGCTTTTCTATGTCCAAAATGTCCTGGTGAAATTTTTCACCAGGCTCATCACTGACTGCCCCAAGATTTTCCGGGAAAATCTTAGTGCAAGTCCGAAAAGTGGATTTTTAGACTCATGTTGCACCCCAGAGATTTATATGAAACCAATACATCTTTTACAATATCACAATAGTTTTCTGATCTGTGATTCCCCCCCAAAATCTTTGCAAACTCTCTTAAATGACATCCATGCAGTTTTTTCTTCATTTAACTTTTAAGAACATAAGAAGTGAGGACTGTAAGAGGCCTATTGGCTCACGTTAAGCAGGTCCTGAGTCTGTCTATCTTACAATCAACTGCCTGAACCTATAAACACATCGGACTTTTCATCTCGAAGCAGTTCCCAGATCTGTGGTCCTACAAAAACACCTTCCTTGCTTTTTGCATCACTGATTCTGGTGTATTTATTCCTCAAACATGTGAATCCATGGCCAGTTTTACCCATACCTTTGATGAAGTTGTTCATCAACCTGAGCTTAATGTTCAAAGGAGGCAGATCAATTTTTTCAGGATCAACAAGAGGAGGATGGATGACATTCTTCTTCCATGGAGTCAGTGATGTTCATTTTGGCCATACTTTCTTTACACAATTTTTCTTGTCCCGGCTGTTCCACTCACAGAGGAAACAGCAGAACTTCATGTAACCAAGTTGCATTCTGAGTAAATTGTCACAACCTTTAGGTCACCACATACTTAACACTTTAAAGTCCCCATATTTAATTTTCTCCCAAAAGAAGCTTCATGTTATCATATGATTCCTTCATTTTAGCTGCGTAAGCCAGAGGAACGGAGGGGAACTTAATTTCATTGTGGAGCAGAACCGCTTTCAAGCCTACTTTTGATGAGTCAATAAACAAGTGCCACTCATATGTGTTATATTTGTGGCTAAGTGCCCCCATAACAGAACGAACATCATTGCGAAACACCAGACCTGGTGTGGCAGTCAGTTCACCGTCAACCTAGCTGTTCATCCACACTTAGAGGTTGGTCGATAAAATGGGTACTTGGCTTAGGCTAGGGTATATATATATATATATATATATATTTTTTTTTTTTATTTTTATTTTATTATACTTGATCGCTGTTTCCCGCGTCAGCGAGGTAGCGCCAGGAAACAGACGAAGAAAAAT
>JAYMFT010117714.1:0-13346 GCA_038088735.1 Panulirus argus
CATACACATTCACGCACGAACATGTAATACCCGCACTCATGACATGCCCAGGTGAGCGTGTGCATCTCTCTCTCTCTCTCTCTCAGACACACGCACACAGCACCCCGAGGCTTCAACCCACACTAAGTAGCTTATGTATTTTACCGCTATTAATCCCGACTGAACACCAGCGTGCAGATTATACTCTAATCTTCGAGTTCACGTACTGGAGTAATGACCTGTGTTGGCTGATGGAGGCTCCCAACATGGGTTCGGTTAACCCCGCCACCACTTGATGGAGGCTCCCAACATGGGTCTGGTTACCCCCAACACCACCTGTATCGGCTGATGGAGGCTCCCAACATGGTTCTAGTTATCCCGCTGCCACCTATGGGAGGACTATCAAAGCCCAAGCCATGTAAGTCGTAAATATTACATTTATATAAAGGTGATGCATGGCAGCTATCACCCTGCTACCACTCTTTCCTACATGTCGTCCAGTTCTACTTTACTCTGGTACTATGTTCCTTTCTTCGGCTGTTGTCATCACGAACGAGTGGTCGAATACTGACCCGTTTGACGTTCTTCACACACATAGTGAATAGGATGCTGAATTTGGAATTATAATAGATAGGAAAAGTTGCATTTCACGGCTCTAGGGAAAGACTCTCTTACTTCATGAGGATCAGCGTAAAACCTTGGTGGATGTCATATACAGCTTGAGGAATAACGTATATTAGAAATTTCCTATATTCACCAGAAACTAACTTCAAAATGTTCCACATACTCACGGATGTTGGGAGGAGGACTTTTCTGCTGATTTTCTTTATCTATCAGGAAGATACAGAGTAGAGAGGACACAATACTCTGTTCTAAAAGGGCATTTGGAAAGTTTCTGGGTACCCTAAGGAGAGGTGTGTGGCCGTAAACAGAGTTTAAATTCATAAGTGAAAGAATGAAACGCTCTAATAAAAAAGCGGTGACTCAATTGGAAGAAATCTCAAGCCACAGCTGCGTCTGCGTTTGTTTCCCTGTACACCACTACGACGCTCCGTACGGATAGTGTAGTGTGGCGGACATCAGCATGACAGTATGTCACGCCAGGGGTTCCAGTTATTCTGGGACAGAACATTTACATACCATGACTCCAACAGTGGTGGCAGAATGGCGTAAAAATGCTGTAATATGGCAGCTACGGTAACTCTTGTCATATCTCTTACAGACAGTCTGAGACTTGGTCTGCGAGACACTTTGTCTTGTACTTCTAGATAAACTAAGGCCTGGACTACTAGAAAGCCTAAGCCTGGTCTACTGGACCGCACAGCTATCTGCCGGTGACCACCATACGTAAGACATGCTCACCATTCCCGCCATGCCTGGCCACTATCTGGTGCAGCGGTTAGCCGTAGTGACACCATGACGGGCCCGCGAGGGGTCAGGCCCACACGGGTCGAACACCATAATAAACAAGTTGATTACTTACATAGTAGCTTGACATTTTTCAGGATGAAAAAAAAAAAAAATCGAAACCTTCAGTTTTCATGGCAAACTTCCTTCTCGGCGAACATTAACAACCTTTTTTGACTATGGAAACTATACAGTATCGAAACCATTTAGGCAGTTTTGTAACTCCACTTTATCTCGATGCTGTTTTTTGAGTCGCCTTATGTTTAAAGTTACCCGAGTGTTTTTAAAGTCATACCTACTCGGGATGTTAACCTTGACATAGAATGCGCTTGTTTACATTGTATTAAGTAAATGACGTCATGATCTGGCGTGATCTTATCCATCACTTTGCTAATGAAAGTTTGTGTTATCGAAACAACGTGGTTTCTAGAGTTGTCATATTCATTATTGGCCATCATTAAAGGAGGTAAGGACAGGTGTCACCCCTGGGCGTCATACAGGTAGCACAGGTGTCAGTGCTGAAGGCCTTTTGCAGCTGCTGGCCTTTACTGAGGCCAGAAAGAGCAAGATGATCTTATACGAGAGATATTAGAGACGTCGGACAGCGTAACACGTTACCCCGAGAGTCTGGTCTATGCTGAGTTTACTGGGAGGAACCAGTGCATGTGGGTATATTATCATAATCTAATCATGAAGAGAATCTGGTACTGTTGGGCATAATGAAATATTCCGAAGTACGTAAGCAATGCAAATGGTGTAGACATACGCCAAAGTAGAAAGATATGGGGAATAGAATAAAGGTGGAAACTATATTCGTTGTTTTTAACAAAGGAAATTCACGAAACATAATTGTTTCGGTTCTCAAATGTATGTCTGTTCGCTAATTTAATGTTATGGCGTTTTTTTGACGTTATAAGACTTTGGTCATAACGATTTATGACTTTCAATTGTGGTTACAACTAGTTCCTTGTTTAATGCATATGGTCTTTCTTAACACCAGGAGATCTAGTTCCTTATGGCATGAAGCCCGGGCCCGGGTGAGGCTACCGGATGCACGTGGATGGAATCCTCGAGAGTTGTAATGACACTGTTGCTGGCTTGGGTGCATGCAGTGCCAAGAGGTTTCCAGTGTTATGTGCTCCTCAGTCTTTGACCGTCGGACCCAGACGATAACAGTCAAGTCTTTCTAGACCCATCAGACTCGGGCGGTGACGCCAGCGTCGCTGGTGAGACTTGTGAGTCCCGACGGGTTTGACGAATGTGATCGTCCAGCGCTCGGGGTACACACACTCATCAAGACCGAACAAATAACAACGATTGCATCAAACAATTACTGAAGACAGTATTCAGTCACGATCAAGATTTTTCTTTTAAAGGAAATTTCTTTAAAAAGCAACTGAAGTTCTTTATTGTTTAATTTAGGAAGTTGTGAGTACTGCTAGAGAGACTAGGTGAGACAGGTAAATGCATATTATCACACGTTTTGCGGGAGATCTTTGCACGATAATTACATTCCAGGGAGCGGTAAGAAAATATGTTGAGAGAGATGAGTGAAAGCTTTCCATACGAAAATGTGAATGGAGTAGTGTACTGCAGGCTGAGGAAGGCGGTCAGGAGCAAGGCGGGGTTGAACTAGACCCAGGAAGATTGTGGACAGAGCGCGTCTGTGAGACATCAAAGGAAACTCTGCTCCCAATTATGGAGAGACATATAGTGCCTGTCACGACAATAGAGGGCGTATGCCGGATTAGATGATGAGGGTTACATACACCTTACAATTATTCATCAGCGTCATTTCCCGGCACTGCAGCACGAACAAGACCAAACAATCAGTAGAATCCAATTGGTGGTTTGCCAAGTGCATTTATCCGCACAGTTTAACACTGGATGAAAGACAGTTATCTCCAAGAATTTCTTCATCGCTGAGCAAACAACAGAAGCATTGCCCAGTCATCCCAAGCGAGCAACACGCAAGCCTTCAGCCGTGACGTGTGTGCCGGGGCAGGAGCGTTGTGGCGGACATTACCGTGTGTCAGGCCAGGTCCACCACACCTGACACTTACCACTGGTTACTATCTGGACCCCCATGACCGATGACAGTACGACCCTTGACCACGAAGGTGCAGTTAACCCTTGGGCACGACCTGACCCTCACGGTCAAGGGTCGCCCCGTAGTACTCACGGGATTAATCCATGATATGTCTGTAGATGATCTAATCTAAGATGTTCAAAGTGAACCAGTAAAACCTAATACCTGTTACAGTCTAAGAGTCTTGGATGGTAGCCTAGCCTCACCTTATCCAGTTTGGGTAGAGTTACGTTACAAGTCATAGTTTGAACTCCAGCGATACATAGTTTTGCAACTTTGCAACACTAGAAGATTCGCGCCCTTCGAGCCTTCGTCTGCTAGCTCCCGAGGGCCAAAAATTACAACACATACGCCAAGGACTCATTGGAATGCAGACGCTGTCTAGCTGACCTCTCACCTTTAGAGTAGGACTTACGCCTGGCAGGGTTTCCCTCAACAAAATCGTGGAATTGCGGAATGGTGTTGTTTAGTGGTAAACACATTCAACCCCACCATTTTCCTCTTCATACCTGCCATATTGTCAGTGCGACTTTCCCGCTCAAGAGTAACATATTTTTTCGAAAATATATCACCCCTTCAATTTCTGTCCTAACAATGAAATGGATGAATTATTGGCACTGTGTATGGGGGGGGGTTAGTTGTCGTGGATCTGGCACTTCCTCAGCACGTGTACACATATAAACCAAGCACTTACCCCAGCCATTTTCCTCTTCATACCTCCAGTGCTCCAGACGCAGCCCCTTTTGCTTGCAAATAGCACATTTTCCCGAAAATGTATCACCCTTGCGGCCAGTGATATCTATTCTGCCAAGGAAATGGATGAATTATCGGCAGTTGAGTATGGCAACTTCCTTGACATTTCTACAGACAGATAAAACAGCCTTTTTATAATTCACTTTTGTCATGATTTACTTATTACCTCATTGTAATTTATTCATGTCATAAATCATTTACATCGGTTGATTATAACCGAGTGATTCTTTTCATGATGAAGATATTGTGTATGTTATTGGATTTGTTGTTCGGAAGTTGCTACTGATCGTTACGAAAGAGTCAGCACCGTTAGTTGAATGTAACAAAGAAAAAAAAATCCACGACCCAGTTTATTTACGGTTAATGAATATATTTTCAGTGTGGCAGTGGGAGGAGGCTGCTGTGGGGTGTGGGGGAGTCAGGAGTGGGTGTAGTGGCGTGGTTGGCCGAGCCGGGGGGGTGTGGCTCTGGCCGCGCTGCTGATTGGCTGCCAACTGCTGAAAACTGTGCAAACTCGTGCCGGACCGTTCAGACCCTGTACATGTTAGCTTCTTTGTTGAACTTGTAGTTCCACATAAAGTTAACATATCGCACATCTAAAGATCATGTACAGACTTTTATTCTTATGTTTATAAGTACGTTGTCGTCTCTGCGTAAATCTGTCTGCCTGTCCATGTATCTTTTATCATTATCTCCGTTTCTACTTTAATGCTGACGATTAGGTACATACGATATCGGTAACCCACTCACACATTTCTTCAACCCATGGCATCCCAGTGGGTAAAAGTGGAACTTGGACTTGCACACTTATAACCCCCTCCCCCTGCCCTTTTAACAATGACTGCATTTCAGATGACACCTGTGTCCCCATCTATACCGCACCCATAGACAAAATGTCACCATCGTATGCGATCCCATTCATTCTTCCGGTGCTTCACCTGACACACCCTCCAGCCCTTTTCGGTTCTCTCACTATCTCTATCCATCTTTCTCGCAAGCTATCTCTTCTCCTTGTACACGCGGTAATAACTATCCTTATATTTTAGGGTTATAAGATACGACACAACGGAAGAAGGATATTGACAAATGCTGTAGTGTTTTGTCTCAGATTGGTAGCCTAGCCTTCCTCATATATATTTCACAAAGTGCGTAAAACACCGTATATAATGTAGAATATCAGCTTTCAAACTGTTAAAATTCATCTTATCCATTTTCTTGTTTCGAGAGTATTGTATACAGTAGGTACCATACTCATTAAGAAATACATATCGCATTTACGCCGACCAACCCTGCCGAGACAACAGGAGTCGTAGTGTTCCTTTTGAAATCCACCTGACCCATCCCTACAGTTATGTGATTTGTTGAGTGTACAGTATTCTCTATTGCTATATATCTTCCTAACCACCGGATCAACTGTCACGCGTTCTTCATAACCTTATCATCGGATACGACTTTCATCCATGCTCCTGTCTCATGACCTGTTCACTTTACATACCTTCTTCATTCTACCTATACTCATAATTCTAACTGTACTTGGCAAATTATCCATCTGTACTGTTTTCATATTTTTCCAATCTTGACCCATGTACATGGCTGGGTTTCAGCGCGGGGCACGTGCTCATCAGTCAAAACTTTTACTGTACCTCAAGTTTTTCCCCCTTGCATGATTCTGCTTTGCACATCTGTGTTTCCACTACCATCTTTACTAAACATTACGCTTAGATATATGAATTAATCCACAACACGCTGTTCTTCACAAGGCAAACTGCTTTTACTCGCTGATCCCCCCCACTCCACCTCCATCCTTTTCAATAACCAATTTCTAAGTACTTTGATTCACATTTACTGTAAATTCTCATCCCCCTACGTACATCAATGAACCGGCCCACCACTGTACCTAACTCTTCCTCTGATTTAGCCAACACCATAACATTATTTGCATACAACAGCTGCGGCACCTTCCATTGTTTCTCCACCGGGCTGTCATCTCGCACACTCCTCAAGCCATAGAAATTTTAAATAACCGTTGTGACTTCACGGAATCTTGACACCCTCCCTCACCCTATGGATATCAGACCACATACTCATACCACCACTTTCTCTCACACATGCATTACTTCCATCGTAAAAGCTCTTAACGGAACCATAAGTCTTCTGTGTTCACCATATAGAGTTAAAGCTGCCACAAATGCTCTCCAATTCAGTTCGTCATAACCTTTTTCCAAATCCATTAATAATGCACCTCCGCTTTCCGTAAAATTTTTTCCGCTCCATGAGAAAGAGCAAAACTCTGATCTGCACACCCGCTTCCCCTTCTCAGCCCACCTTGTGCCTCTCCAACAAGGAGTTCGCTGATGCTTTAAACCCTATCGTTCGCCATCTTACCATCAGTTTTTTCAGTTATGGTAAGGAGACTTATTCCTCTATAATCCTTACACTCACTTTTACTCCCACTTCTTTGATAGAGTGAAACAATTACTCTTTTTGTACACTCTTCTATGCACATTTTCCAGATCCACTCTGCAGCAGTTTCACCTTCACCATCTTCTTGCCACTCCATCTATACCTCCAGCTTCTCCAGCTTATTTTTTCTTTTGTTTTATCTTCCTTTCCTAAAAGCCACTTTCTCACACTCTCTACCTTCTCTTCTATTGTACCAATAGACATGTCTTTTTCACCATCATCTCACATTATTTCCTAGGAACGTTGTCCCCATCTCTTGCAAACCTCGTATTTTCTTACTAACCTTCTCCTGACACTGACCTTTCTTCCTCTCTTATTCTCTTCCCGCCCAAACAACTTGTTTTCAACTTTTAAATTCTGATTGATCTTTCTTCTAAGATCCTCACTTGCTTTCCTGTAACTGGCATATACCATACTTTCAGCTCTTCTGTTCATTGCTATGAATTTTACACTCACTGTCTTCCATTCATCACTATTTTCTGGTGGATTCAACTTATCTCTTCAACTTCTTTTTTCCTTTCTAGCAACGTCTTTAACTATTCATTCCATCATGCTGCACTTATCGTACCACAAAGTAGACTTGTCCTGTTGCACACCTTCCTGACAGCCTTTAATAATGTAGTATTAGACTACCTCTACGTCATCTCGAACTCATTCTGAACTGTTCCGGATCATTTCAGGTTTTCATCTAACTTCTGGATTATACGCGTTTCTTCTGTTTATTATTCGTCTTTATCACTCATTTTTTTCAAACATATCTCTGTCCCTACATCATCTCCCATATAATCCAAACTAACACGTTACTACCACGTGATCTGACCAGCCCCCTTCCAACACTGTCTCATACCGCACACCACGATTACGACCTGTCATGTGAGTTCCTTTCTGTCAGTACCAAGTATATCCATCATGTGTATGCTGAATATATTCTATTTGAAAGTCTCAGGCCTGCTGATGCACTCAGTCAAGGATTCTTTAGCCCATGTCATTTACACCTGGGATCTCATACTCATCTGTCACTCCATCATCCAATCGTCCCCCACCCATCCATTTAAGTCTCCAGTTACACATAATTGCTAGCTTGTATCTACATCTACTACCACTCTCTAATTTTTTTTTTCCAGAGGGCATCCTAATCATTTCAGCACTCCATGGTTAACTCTGTCTACTGCACTGAGTTTACTAACCACAGTTCACTCTTGCACTGTTATTTCTTGCAGGATCAATCCGTCTGTCATCTTGCCCTGAGGCATTTCACTTCCAACTCAATCGCTCTCTTGCATTTCTTGTTCTCTTAACCCAAGGTTCACGTCCCTACAACAACGGCGGGTCTGATATATTTTCAAACATGCCTATCTTTTCCCAAGAAACAGTGACATTTGCACACTCCACAGTGCACCCAGGGCCTTAGCTTCCTCTCCCACCCTATCTGCAGCCATTTCCACTCCCGCTTCTCCCCAAGCTCTCACCGTTCAGATTCCCAATGCAACTACTCACGCGCCCCATACGACACTTCATTTACCTTACTTTTGTTCACATTCACTCTTATCTTTCTCTTTTCACACTCACTCATATTCACACTCCAGCTTTAGGAGTTTCGGTGTCGAGACTGCCGCAAAAGCCGTGTAATCTGCAAACAACAGCTGATTCACATTCCAGGCCCCTTTTCCCATAGCATACTGCAAACAAAGACCCTCCCATTTCCTTCCCCCCCCCCCCATCTCCGCCCACGTACAGATTAAACAGTCATGGTGACATCCGACAGCCTTGACGTACATCCGCCGACACCTGGAACTGCTCACTCTCGATCGCACAATTGTCTTAATGTCCGACTTATCAGGGGAAAACATCTAACTGCATCAAGCAGCTCGTCTCCCACACGGTATGTTTATAAGTTTCCGCAAGGCCTGCCTGTCAGTCCTATCGTACGCTTTCTCTAGGTCCATAAATACTATATACAAATCCCTCTCTTTCTCCAAGTATTACTCAAACAAAGTCTTCAAAGTAAATACCTGATTCATACATCCTCTATCACTTCTCAGGCCATATTGATCTTCCCCAGTCTGATGCTCAATACATACTACCCTTCTGTCAGTCACTACTCTTCCATACCACCTGACCAAGTTTACTCATTAGATTCATCCATCTGTAAGTCGAGCATTTTCTTTTCGTCCACCCTGCCTTCAGCAAAGTCCTCAGGCACCTCACCTTGGGCCATACGAACGTTGAAAAATCTGAACTAACCGATCACCAACAGTCACACCATTTCATGAGAAACTTAACTGCAGATCTATCCACTCCACCCGCTTTGCCACACTTCATCTTGTATAAAGCTTTCACTACCTCCCCTTTTTCCACCAAACCATTGACTGTCTCACTCCACACACCACCTTTACCCAGACACACGACATCCAACACTATTCATGCAAGACATACAACATTCCTTGGTAATCATGACATCATATATCTTTCACCTCTTTTTTTGCCCATCCACTCTTTACTGTTGCTCCAACTTGCTTTCTAGTTCTCCTCCTCAGACAATCTATCTCCTTCCTTATCATTTTCTAATTTTAATTTGAAGTTCAGTGGTACATTCTAACCCCATCCCTCAACTGCCCTCTTTTCATCTCCGGTACTTTCCTCTTGATCTCCTGCCGATCTCTTTCGTACACTTTCCAGTCACCCGCACTCCTTCTCTTTACTCTTTCACTCGCAACTTAACCTCCTTATCAAGCCAATTGCCACCCTTTTTCATATACCCACATCCCATGTTTCACATACGCTACTCTTCACCCATACATTTAAGCACTGCTTCCCTAGGTAATTTTCACTCTTTTACCTCCCTCACTTAGTCCCTTTTCACTCAATCTCTCTTGAAGTCTCCACATACAGGCCTCTTTTCCATGCTCATTCACTCTCCCACTTCTTTCATGTACATCTATTATCCTCTTTTTCTAAAACCATTACAAACTTTCACACTTGCCTCTACCAAGAAATGGTCAGACATCCCACCTGCTGCACTCTCTCAGCACTCACATATAACACCTCTTCTTTGCACGCCTGTCAGTTATCACGTACCGCTGTTAGCCCGAACTACGTAGACTTATGTATACAACTATTTCTGAACCAAGAATTCCCTGTTAACGATGTTTTTTTAGAAATTATGATAATAATAATGATAATATAATGATAATAATTACGATTATATTAGAAATAATCCTCTTAAACATGATACATGAAATAATCATATTGGATGATTTTCATTCTACAGATGTTATGACCGAGGCAAAGGTAAAAGGGGAACTTTGCTAAGCCTATACGGTATTAGATACTTCTGGCCAGAGCTAGACGATGCTATATAGTTCTGGTCAAGGCTAAACGGTATTGCTTAGTTCTGACCAGTTCTGGGCCGCATTAGTTGGATCTAACCATGACTAGACTGCACACCCTTAGATCTGGCCAAAACTAAATCATGATATGTACTTGTGGACAAGACTAAACTGCATTAGATTGTTCTGGCCAAGACCAGATTAGACTGGCCAAGACTAAATTGTAATATAGAGTGTTAGCCACCAGACTTTATAGCACTACACAGTTTTGATCAAGAGTAGCAATATCTTGTACTGTAGTTTTGGCCAGGGTCAGGCAGCACTACATAGATTTGGCTAATACTGAATAGTACTAATAGTTCTGGCCAAGACTAGGCAGTAGTACACAAATGACTTAGACTGGACAATTCTATTAGATTTCGCCAAGACTAGACAGTAATACACAGATTTGGCTAAGACTAGAGAGTTGCTACATAGGTTTAGTCAAGACTAGACACGAACTACACGGATTTGGCCGATACTAGATGGCACTTCATGTCTGCAGCCAAGAATAGACAAGAACTACATAATTTTGGCCATTACAACTCACTGCTACATAGCTCTGGCCTAACTCTACCAGGCAAAAGAGTATGAGGTTAATTTCGACCAGCGCTTAGCAGTACTATCATTCTTGATCAAGACTGGTGATCCTAATTACCAGTAACATAGTTGTGGTCAACTCGGTCACAATATAGGCTACAGTGGAAAGCTTTTCCTTAGAAGAGGCAGTAATAGACTTCTACAGACAATTCGGCAATTATAGATAGTTTTCTCCTAGAGTGAGGAGAACTAGAAAGGTTTGAACACTTGGTAATGAGAATAGTTTTAACCAGGACTAAATAGTTTTATATACATTAGACCACAACTGGACAAGAACTAACTAATGGTTTTGACAAAAAGGTTAAGGCCAAGTCTAGGTAATCCCTTGCTGATTTTCATTAACACTAGGTAATACTAGCTGATACTGACTGAAATAAAATCTGATCATTAATGAATGTTTTGATTTATTTTCTATTTATAATATTTGGCAAAGCAAGAAAACTAAACCTCAAACAAGGTACTGGTCTTCTGATTAAAACTGGACAAAATATTGACGTGCAACATAGGTTTCACTCGAGATTTTCAAGTTAGAGAGAATATGTACGTAGCGCTGCCATCTGGGCGTCGGGGGACGGGTGGTGGCGGGCGGCGGGGGCGGCCGCCTGTCCCAGCAACAGGTTGGGGGCGGCAACAGGTAATCCTCTTGGTGATACCGGCATACTTCCTCCAAGGTTTTATGGACGCATTCTCCAACCATTGCGGCCAAATTCATGACTTCAAGCTTCAGATTCATTATAAAGACAGAATAAAGCCAGGGAGACGGCTTATAGAAAAAGAGTGGTGAGAGCGACGGGGTGGCAGCGGGAGCAACAGGCGACCCGAGCAACAAGTGCGGCCCAGGCGCGGGCGCCGGCGGCTCTCTCCCTCCTTCCCTCCCTCCGTCCCTGGCTCACCACCCTCGCAGACACGGCCGCCTGTCTCCGTTGCTCCGACTCGCGGTACCACTTGCTGCGCCTGTCAGTGTTGTACCACAGGAGGGGGAAACCTGCACGGGGTACTGAGGCTATACCGGGCGCTGGAGGAGGGATGTCGTCGTGATTGTGGCAGCGAGCGACGCAACAAGTGCCCGCCGCCGCCTGGGCCCCACCAGCAACAAGTTGTACCACCCGACCGAGACAGCTGCTGCCCCCTACCACCCGCCACCCTGACTGCCACCCACACCCAGCCTGCCACCCTCGCCACCCTCACGCTCCTTACTGCCTACCGCCCGCATCCTTGCTGTCTCCCTGTTCTCTCCAACGGCCACCTACTCCCCGCCATAGACACCCTGCTGACTCTCATCAATGCGCATCCTAGTCGTAACCCTCTCTTACCTCCTCCCACCCCCGCCACCCGCATCCAGCTGAATGCCTACCACCCGCATCCTAGCTGCCTTCCCGCTCTTACCACCCGCCACCTACCCCCTACCTGCCACGCCCGCCACCCACACTCTTCCAACCACCCCCACCACTCAAACTCTGCCTTCCATCCTCGCCCCCCAACCACATCTACTACCCACATCTGCCTGCCACCTCCGCCACCCACACACTGCCTGCCAGCCTCATCATCTACACCTTATTTGCTACCTACACCTTGCCTGCCACCCTCACCTCCCACACCCTGTCTGCCACCCATATCCTGTCTGCCGCCTCACGGGCCAGGCTGCTGCACCAGGGTTGGGGGGATGATGAGTCTAAAATCTCCCAGTTACGCCAGTTTATTCTTTCATCGTGAGGCTTCAGCAAGCAGTCCTTTTTCTCGTGCCTGGACCCACATTTCCATCCTGCCTATACCCAGGCTTAACACCGACCATCTCGACCTGTCTCGCGTCCTGTTTCTGTCAAGTCCTAGAACCTTTCATCCTCATTAGACAGAAGTTCATCATCTCACAACAACGTTATCACCTTTTTAGCTTCTTTCGTGTCTGGGGACACGACACACTGTGGCTTTGCTGAGCACTTGGCTCACCAACACATGCACGGCCTTCATAGACCTGAAATCTCCCTGTGATGTTGCAAATAGGGTCAACATCCTTGAACGACTCTCGGAACTTTGCGTTAGAGGTCAGGTACTCAGAGAGGTCAGAGGTTACCTGCATGAGACCGCCATTAACAAGGCGTTATGCAGTGACTCTCCTGACATGATGGAAGAAGTCAGTCGACCGGCAGCATTTCCCATCACGAGAGATTTTCACCAAATCCCCAACAAGACTATAAAGTACCGAATGACTGAAAAGCTGTAAACGTAACACCAGTTTTCTCAAAGGTAAATGGACAGAATGCACTTCAGAATACCGTCTGGATAAGTCTTACGTTGGTTTGAGATAAAATGGAAGAAACACTGACTGGAAAAAAAGATCGTTGAATATCTTAGACTATAGTAAACCATGACCAACTGTGAACATAATTTTCGTATAAAAAATAAGCATAACGAATCAGACATAATACTACATATGTATATATATATTTTCTTTTTTCTTTTCATACATATTCGCCATTTCCTGCGTTAGCGAGGTAGCGTTAAGAAGAGAGGACTGAGCTTTAGAGGAAAAATCCTCACTTGGCTCCCTTCTCTGTTCCTTTTTCTGGAAAACTGAAAACAGGAGGGAAGGATTTCCAGCAACCCGCTCCCTCCCCTTTTAGTTGCCTTTTACGACGCACGGAAAACGTGGCGAAGTATTTTTTCTCCCCAGTCCCCAGGGATAATAT
>JAYMFT010117725.1:0-13346 GCA_038088735.1 Panulirus argus
CATCAAGGCCGGGCCCTAATTGAAATATAGAGAGTGTTGATAAATTGGGAAAAACAGACAGAGAAGGTATTTACAAAACTGAGTACGAAGTTACTAATCCCTACACAGTATGGACGGAGTTGGATCTTTTCGCCGACTCCCGCTCTGTAGTACATTGCATAAGAGAAAATGGGTTCAGGGTTCAATGTCATGACTTGCTGATCAACATACTGACCTGCTCTCTTTCCTGTCAGGATTCTGAGCGTCTCTCTCCTCTGATGGATGTGGTACAGCCTTCACGTCAGGACTTTATCGTCAACTTTGCTATCAACAATATGGAAAAGAGATTTATGATTATAATGATGATGGAAATTGTAGTGATAATAATAATAATAATCATGATTATAATAATAGTGATAATAATAATGGTAGTAATAATACTAATTGCGTGTTTACGGTTGCACACACACCCCACCACACCTACCCTCCTCCTCCCCCCGAAAAAATAAGGTCAATAATTTGGCAACATTTATCTGTTTATTTACCCCTATGTGTACGGAACAGCTGGCCGTCGAAGGAGCCGCCTTTTCTCGCTCTCCTCCGTGAAAAAAAAAAAAAAGCTTGCGTCAACATATAAAACTTTGGCCGGTCCGTCGGAGATAAACCCCCCACTTTTTTTTTTTTTTTTGCCCCCTTCCCCCTTCCCCTAAGGGGTCTCTGTGCTGGTAGAGATGACCGTTCTTAGCTCGTTTGGGGTTCTTGACTCGAAGCCAACGCCTGCCCGAAATGGAGCAACAGTTGATGGTGGTGCTAAGCGATCCGCGTCTCAGGGGTTCAGATGACGTAAACTGTTAATGCAGCATCCATTCAAGCGGGTAAAGCACGGGAGGGAGAGCCGGTTGATAAAGCGTTTCTCGTCAGTCAGTGAGATACCTTGACAATTTGGTCTCGCCGCTACTCGGGTCACCATACAGGTGTGTACAGGAAGCTCGCTGGCCAGCCTGCAAATGAAGGGTCGGGTGAAACGGGTCTCCTTTATGAAGTCACTCGCCCGGTTGGAAACAGGAACGAATGGGGAGAGCTTTTTGATGCCTCTGTCTGCCTTCCATGGCATGATCCTTTGGGCTAAGGGGAGGCAGACGCGAGCGATGGGGAGGGAGGAGCGCGTCATCCGCGAGATGCTGGGGAGGAAGGGCGGATATGTGTGGCAGCGACCTCCAAGAATGCCGCCGCGGCTGGCACGGCCTCCTGTAGCCACCCGGCCTCTCTCCTGATGGGGTTAACGTCGCACACCACCTAGCTATATATATAAATATATATTTCCCATATTTGATCGCCGTTTCCCGCTATAGAGAGGTAACGCCAGGAACAGATGAAAAAAGACCACATCCGCTCTCATCCATTCTCTAGCTGTGTCATGTGTAGTGCACCGAATTCACAGCTCCCTGTCCACAATCAGACCCCACAGACCTTTCAGTGGTTTACCCAGGGTGCTTCAGGCGTCGACCCCTGTATATCACATCATTCCAATGAACTCTTATCCCGTGTACGGCTTTCACCTTCCTGCATGTTCAGACCCCGATCGACTGAAAATCTTTTTCACTCCATTCTTCCACCTCCAAATTGGTCTCCCGCTTCTCCTTTTTCCCTCCGCTTCTTACACAAATATTTTTTTTGACAATCTTTCCTCGCTCATTCTCTCCATATGTCCAAACCATTTCAACACACCCTCTTCTGCTTTGTCAACCATACTCTTTTTATTTCCACACATCTCTTTTGCCCTTTCATTACTTTTTTGATCGAACTACCTCACAAATATTGTCTTCATTTATTTAATTTCCAACACATCCACCCTCCTCCGCACAGTCTTATCTATAACCCATGCCTCGCAACTATATAGTTATGTTAGGACTAAGTACCTTCAAACGTACCCTTCTTGCCCTCCCAGGCAACGATCTCTCCTTCCACACATTCTTCAGTGCTTCCAGAACGTTCGCCACCTCACCTTTCTTGTGGCTATCTTCCGCTTCCACGGTTCCATTCGCTTCCAAGTCCACTCCCAAAACACTTCACTTCCTCCAGTTTTTGTCCATGCAAACACACACCCCAGCTAACTTGTCCCTCAACCCTGCTGAACCTGATAACCTTGGTGTTACATATGCTCCCAGCTTCCTCCATTCGCTCATCCTTCCAGTCTCAGTCACCAGCTTCTGCAGTTTCGCACTTTTAATCTGCCACCAGAGCTGTATCATCAGCAAACAACAACTAGCTCACTTCCCAGGCCCTCTTATCCCTTACTGACTGCATTCTCTTCCCCCTCTCTCCAAAACTCGCAGTTACCTCCCTCACCACCCCATCCTTATAAATATATACCACATCTGTTCTCCCCTTCGTGTTCCCCAGACTTTACCGTTGTCAGTGTCGGGCCGAAAAAAAAAAGAATGCATTCTAGTTGTTTTCGGGATTCGCAGGCGAGATTTATCGAGGTGTAGATCTTCGTCCCTCCCGCCGCCACCGTTAGTCATTTGTTTTCCCCCCCCGGTGGGCGGAGCTCGGTGACGTCACAGGTGCGTCAGCCCGTCGGCCCACGTTCAATTTTATCTGTTTTCAGCGGCGTCCACGCTGTCAGCCAAACTCAGAATGCGGAAGAATGCGAAAGAAATCATCAGGAATATCCTGCGTCGGAGTGGACGAAGGATAAAGAGAATGTAATGTTAGACATGTTTATTGAGATTCCATGACGGGGTTTGCCGCCAAATTCCGTCCATTGACAAGGTCGTCGGGATCTCCCGAGTCACCCCGGCCGAGCGCGCAACGCCATGATGGGCACGGTGCACCTCTACGTTGTGGACGCACCTGCACTGGGCCTCACGCGATACGGTGGTACAGCAGGTACAGGGGGGACAGTGGTGCAGGATATTACTGTATTTCAACGGCCAGCGCCTGGTAATGCAATTGTTCCACGCTGGTACAAGTAGGTATGATCGCGTTGGAACAACCACCGTGTGAATCCCAGCGTCACGGGAGGAAAGAACAGCACATCCACATTGACTTGTGACGCTGTAGGAGGAACAAGGAGGCATCCATATTGTGACGCTGTCGGAAGAATAGGAACTAATATTAACTGTGACGCAGTAGAAGGAATAGGAACACATGCATGCTGAGTGTGATGCTGTAGGAGGAATGGGAACACATCCCCAATGATTGTGACGATGTAGGAGGAACGCAGAGCACATCCACATTGTGACGGTAGAGGAAAGACCAAGACCACATACATATCGTGACGCTATTGGAGGAACCCAGAACACATCAATATTGTGACGCTATAGAAGAAACCCCAGAACACATTGTGACACTATAGAAGGAATCCAGAGCATGTTGTGACGCTATAGGAGGAATCCAGAACACATTGTGACGTTATAGGAGGGGAATCTAGAATGCATTGTGACGCTATAGGAGGAACACAAACACCCCCAACCCCCCATCCCCCCGATTAGTTTGCTATACGGGGAAGAGCAGAACACCCGCGTGACGGTAATAGCGTCACGGAAGGTGGAGAGAAACGTCACGCAGCTCTAGAATATCTCCGTTGCTGATGAAAAAGAAGTCAGATAAGGGAAGAAAGAGATAAAAGGTAAATGCTCGTTGGGCCATTAATTAAGTCACAGATAATTTGCCCCGTCACCCGGCTTGATTAATGGACGGATCACACGAGGGAAACAGTCTAGCGGCGCCCCCTCCCCTCCCCTCTCCACCCACCCTAGGCATGAGTTATATGATGTCACAAGGAGGTGAGGGGAGCCACGGCTCTCCAGCTGATTGGTGACGTCATGTTGGGTAAAGTTCGAAGCCGCCGCCGTCCAGCTGATTGATGACGTCACATTGGAAAACCACGCCTCCCCCGTTGTTGTGATTACGTCATGGTGTACAAGATTTGGGAGAGGCTCGATTAGGCTGTGGCATCTGGTGTGGAGCGGGAGGTGGGATGAATTTGAACACACTTGGAGGGGAGGGGGGATTATTTGCGTGGCCCACATTGTTCCCAGCAAAGGAAACGAGGGTAAGCGAGCTTAATATGGTCTTTAATCTGTTAAAAATTGACCTGTTTTCACACATCTGCTGGCCAGGGGGTGTTGTTATCACAGAACCTGAATGGACGTTGTTTAAGTGGTCGTCTTGGCGCCATTTAAGCAGTCGTCTTGACATTATTTAAGTGGTCGTCTCGACGTAACTTATGTGGTCGTCTTGACGTCATTTAAGCAGTCGTCTTGACATTGTTTGAGAGGTCGTCGCCCTGACGTCATTTTACGACCTGCCAGTGGGGTGCTTTAGAAGGTACATACATGATGCAGAAAAAAAAGTCCTCCTCTGCGCGACACACTTTAGCCCCACAGTAGCTGGGCATCGTAGTTACCCCCGGACGTTACCCACTGTAACAAATGGCACTAAATGCACCAGCGACGACTGAAAGCAAGAGCCACGAATTTATTCTCAACGGTTAGTTTCGGCCACTTTTTCTTTTCCGCTTGAGGAAGACTTGGTGGGAACTGGTTGGGGAGAATAAATTCGTGGTTCTTCCTTTCAAGTTTGTGTTGTTATCTTTTACCAACGTACCCTTGGCTCGTCGAGTGATGTCATCAGGATACGTGTATCTGTTTGTATTTCTGTGTGTGTGTGTGTGTGTGTGTGTGCGCGCCTGTGCCTATACGTGTGTGTGTGTGTGTGTGCGCGCCTGTGCCTATACGTGTGTGTGTGTGTGTGTGTGTGTGTGTGTGTTTGTTTTTCTTTCTATTTCTCTGTGTATAGTTTTCTTCCATGTTTATGTCTTGAATGATGGTCATCATTTCCGAGTACTGATCTGTGGAAATCCGTACATCCCAAAACTTCACTATGTACAGTGAAAGTTCATACAATAAACGGAGGGGGGCATAGAATAAAGGGGGATGAGCTATTAAATGACCAGTCTTTGCTGGAATACAAAGATGAAGGTTAATGTACAGCCTTCTGTTGGTTTATGATGTTCTCAGTGGCTCGAACAGGGCTGCTCTTGTAGCGGTCTGAACAAGCTCGGAGGGTCTCGCCATGGATATGTGGGTGCCGAACTGCGACTCGGGAACGAGGGATCACACTGGTGACAGGCGTTGACGATGGCAAGAGCTGTGCCGTAGCTTCTTCCTATACGATGGTTGGAGACAGGTGATGACAGGTCTTGTGTGTTGTGTGCCTCTTGTTAGATGTTGTAAGAGAGTCCGAGGATCATTCTTGTGTTTATATATATATATATATATATATATATATATATATATATTTCTTTCACACATGTTCGGTATTTCCCGCGTGAGCGTGAGAGCGTTAAGAACAGATGATTTAGCCTTAAAGGGGA
Source organism: Panulirus argus (assembly GCA_038088735.1). Lineage (NCBI taxonomy): Eukaryota > Metazoa > Arthropoda > Malacostraca > Decapoda > Palinuridae > Panulirus > Panulirus argus. Next base: position 5,363 of record JAYMFT010117725.1, read on the forward strand.
ATAAAAGATAATCCTCGCCTGGTTCTCTCCATTGTTCCATGTTTTGGAAAGTAATTCACGAGGAAAGGATTTCCAGGTCTCCATTCTCGCCTCACAATCGCATTCTTCAACACCCAAGGGATACGTGGGCAGTATTCTTCCTCCCCTATCCCCAGGGATGGATATATATATATATATATATATATATATATATATATATATATATATATATCACACCTGGAATCTAACAGCTGTCCTATCAAGGAGAAAAAACTGTTACCCTTTCCGCCCTCATCTTCCCTCCCTCCCATTCTCCCCCCCAATATTATCGACCCCCCCCCCCACCGTCCCTTTCACCCACCCACTAGTGTCAAAAGAAAAATGCGTCGGTCGGCAACTTCTTTGTTCCGCACCAACGTAAATACTTTCCAAACAGCGTTCTAAAAGCTTTACCAAACCAATATTGATGGTAAGGCTGCCTCCTCTGTTGACTCGCTAAACAAACGTCCGGTCACAACGGTCCTCCCCCACCCTTCCCCTTCTCCTTTCCCCTCCGCCTCCCCCTTGACAATTGTTGGTCAGGAGAGGAGGACCCGGGGACTGACGGAGGAAGTGGGGGATGGGGTTTGTGGAAGAGGTGGAGACGGTGGTGGAGGTGCAGGAAGAAGGGCAGAGGGCGGTGGAGATGGTAGGTGGGGTGGGGGGGGGCAGGCGATAGAGAGGGAAAGGGAGTGATAGTTTAACAAGGAGGAGGAAGAGGGGGAGAAGACTGTTGTTGGAAGAGGAGAGCGGCAGGAATAGGGTACCGGTCAAGAGGCGGTTGATAACAGGAAGGTCTGGCAGCAGGGGGAAGGAGGCGAAGGGAGGGAGGGGGAGATAATGAGGAGGAGGAGGAGAAGAATGACGGCAGGAATAGAGGAAAAAAGAAGGGGGAGGGAACCAGCAGCGAAAGGTGGTAGGAGGAGATAAGGAGAGAGGCAGTAGGGGAGCCAGAAGACGAGGAGAGATAGTGAGTGAGAGGGAGCAGGAGAGAGGAAGGGTAACTGGGAGAGATAGGGGGAAGCAAGAGCGGGACGTGAGAGACGAAAAGAGATAACCAGAAACAGCAGAATAACAGCAGCAGTAGAGAGATGACCAGGACACGGGAAGAGCAGCAGCAGAGACGGAGAGATTGCCAGAATACAGCAGAGAGAGACAGAGATAAGCAGAGAGCAGCGGCAACAGCAGAAGAGATTAAAACGCAATAATAAACGTTATAAAAGTAATGATAATAATGATAATGATAAATAGAAAACGGAGGATGGGGAAATCTAGTGTAACCGGGTTGGAGAGACAGTATGTTTGCAGCAAGTGTCGTGAATCGCCAAAGTTGCACTGCCACATGAGTGCACGACCTCATGATGAGTGTACCACACCTCGACAAGTGTACTGACACTTAAGCGACCACTTAAAAAGTACTCACACGTGATAAGTGCAACACGACATAGGTGCATTACCATACAGAACTTGGCGCTCGAGGGTTAGGTCAAAGGGCGTGCTACTACACCCAAGGGTCGTACCGTCGTGCTCGAGGGTCGTACCGTTGTTGCGGGTCGTGCTCGAGTCGTACCGTAATGCTCAAGGGCGGCAACGTTGGTGTCAATAGTCGTACCGTTTTGTAGATGACTCAGTTTGATCGTGTGTTTTATTCATACTGGAGTGAATAATCGTAGATAGTTATTCATTTTGATCCAGTGAAATGACTCATTCTCATCCTGTGATTCATCTATCCATAATTCACCCCAGGTTTATATATTTCCAGAATATCTTGTGTCTCACTCTTGTGCCTTTCGATAAGTTTTATGCTTTATCCACAAAGTTTAAAGGACATTTTAGTTTGGAACAAAAGTATGTCCTCAAAGTAGAGCATCTAGTGAAGTTCCCACCTCCAGAGCTGAATCTCGTTACCCTCGTTGCATTTTGTAACTGCTTGTGTATTTCTGTTGTACTGGGTAAAGAGAGCGAACGTCAGTTGAGTGCGAATAAGATTTTTTTTTTTTTTGAGAGAGAGAGGATGGTGCCGAGATGTGTTTCATATGACTGGAGTGGATGTAACAGGATATAAAGTGGGTGAAAGTTAGTAGACTGGGTGTTAGAGAAAGAGAGAGAGTACATTAGAGTAATAGATTGTTTAGAGTGTGAATATGGTTGATTTTACTCGATATTTTACCGTTTGTTTGGGAAGAGGGTGTATTGAAGATGAGGATGTGAAAATAAGGGTATAGTGAAGTTTATCATACACCTGACCTGTAAGAGTGTAGTGAAGAAAAGGGTGTAAAGATAGCCACTGATTTGACCAATAAAGTTGTACTGAGTATAAGGTTTCAATGAGTATTGCCATCAAAATCAGTTTAGGTTCATCGAGGGTGTAGTGAAGGTGACTCAAGGGAAACTGACGATTGAATTTGCGACATTCTTCTTTCGTCACAAATTTTGGAGCTTCTTGTCCTCTTATTTTCTTTTTTTCCATCACGTATGTTTATGAGTTATCGTCTTTGCTTTGCTTCATTACGTCCTCTCCCTCTTGCGTCATTAGATATTTCTGTGGCTACTTTTTTTTTTGCGTCATTGTGTTCCATTTCTTTTTTAATCGTAATCTTAGTATAGGCCCGCACATGCTAACCAATTGAATCTGCTCTCGCTAATGCATCATTTCATTTTATTTTTTTGTCACATGTTTGTTACGTTTTGTCACTTATCTGTTAGTCTTAATATTACTTACACACTATGTTTTTAGGCTTGCGTCAGTATGTCAGTTACCGTCAAGCGACGCAAATGCCAAGACTATAAGTACATAAGAAAGGAAAAAAGTTCAAAATTTTTTTCATTTCGCTCGATTATTGACTGAACACGGGAGAAAAGAAAAATGCAGTACATACCCATGTATTCGTTTTTCTCATTCCAAGACGTAAAAATATAATGAAGTACAGCAGAGGGCGGGATAGTGCGTTAATGTTTTGGAGTCCATAGACATATTTGATTAACGTGGGTGGTGGGGAGGGGGTCTATTGATATAGACTGTGGGACGTATGGAGTCCTTAAACATGGATTGTTTACCATTTTGATTATTCTTATGGCATCATAAAGTGTTTCTTTAGAAGATCCCAGAACCATCCGGGACTGACAGCAAACAGGTGATGTGATCAAGCGGGGGCAGCCAAGCTCTACAGCCGGGCTGTGTGCCCGTCTTCCCGTAGACAGGTGATTTAATGCGTTGTTGTAGCCGTATGTCTGTAGAGGCCGTGCGGCAGGTGATGTAACCGGGAGTTACGTAGTTTGGCGTAGCTTGGTTATGTGACAGCTAATGTACCCAAAGCGAAGGAGGTGGTGTCATGCCCGCGTTGTGCAACCAAGTTGAAGGGGGATTTTGGAGCCAAAGATTGTAGGGGGGAGGAGGGGGGGTGCTGTAGCAGGTATTTAGCTAGGTGTAGGATGGTGGTATAGTCAGATCTTGTAGTCAAGTGTAGGTAGAGATGTTTTGCTGCTAGTGTATCTGCACAGCGTATCAGCGGAGACTTGCATACTGGTACGGCCTAGCCTTATGTGTCCCTGTGTTCGTGCTGCTGTGTTCCTGTGCGGGTGCAGCTTTGTCTCTAAGCGGGTGCGCGCCTTTCTCCTTGTTTCCCGCACGTGAACATCCGTTTGCTCTCTGGCAGTCCCTGTTGCAGCTGCCTGGGGTCTGTGTAGGGTCTAGTCGGGTGTAAGCAGGTGTAGTGATGCAGGAGGGGAGGGGGGTTCTGGTGGCTTGGGGCAGGTGCCAGACGGGTATCGTGACCTGTTTAAGGGGTTATGGCATTTTTTATACATTGCTGTGAGCCTGGGGTCTTTGTTAGGGGTTATATATATATATATATATATATATATATATATATATATATATATATATATATATATATATATATAGAATATAGTAGCGCAAACAGTAGAATGCTTTCCTCTGGGCCGCTAGGGTGGCTAGAAGGAGCGGGAGTATTGCAGGGGGTTGCGAAGTTGATGGTGTTGAGTTACTGGGTATAGGAGTGGTGGATGGATGGGACATGTGGTGGGGAGGAGGTGGTGGTGATGGGGTGTAGTGTGGTAGGTGCTAGGTAGTATGGAGGGTAGTAGTGGGGAGATAAATGTTCGTGGTGGTGTGTGGTGGAGGATGGTATTGGATGTGTAGGTAGTAGTGGTGGTGAGTGGTAGTGGTAGTGGGTTGTGGTAGGGGAAAGGAGTCATCACTCCTGTTTCCCTCTGTCATTAATGAACATAATTAGGAGGGAACGCACTTTATATACATGATGAGGAATTAACGAAATAATTGAAATAATTGATGTTATAAGGACGTGAATAGTGAGGTCTGACTCTGTTTGATGGTACTGCAGCCGGGTTTACCCAATATCTTTCAGGGATGGTGACCAGACATTAGTAAGATAGGAAAAAATGTCACCAGTGGATCTCGCCTTACGGAAGCCATACTGGTGATCAGAGAGAAGACCGTGATTTTCGAGGTTTTTAAGGATATGGGAGTTGAGGAGGGATTCAAAGACTTTGGAAATGGTTGATGTCAAAGGAACAGGACGATAGTTAGAAGGGTTAGAAAGGTCACCCTTCTCAGGGACGGGAGGTACCATCAAATGCTTCCAAGAAGAAATAAAGTTTCCGGTTTTTAAACAGAAACGGAATAGACGAGCAAGCACAGGTGCAAGTTCAGAGGCGCACTCTCTCAGTACACGGGAATGGATGCCATCAGGACCATAAGCCTTGCTTGTGTCCACAGAGAGCAACGCTTTTCGGACAGTTTGAAAGGAGACGACAGGAAAGGGCACAGGATTAGTAAGACAAGCGTCAGAACGGAAAAGTGAAGGAAAGGTAGCCGACAGAAGTTGTTAGCGATTCCCTTAGTTGAAGACGAGAAAGACCTATCCGCGGATTGGACAAACGCTTTGCCTTAAGCATAACGTACTTACAATGATTACGTGCTGTGATAAATGCTGGATGGGAGTCGGAGGAAAGAGAGTTTTTCCATGCCCGATATGCCTGATCCCTTGCTTGACTGTCCTCAGAGCAGGAACGGTTGTGACCATGGATTGGATGAAGAGGTCGTCTTGGAGGAAGAAGGAATAAATGTTTCCGTTCGTGCAACATTAAACTACTATGCGTTTGGCGGAGGTAGATACTTCACCACATAAACTACACCTAAGGAAAGTCAGAAAAGAATTTTCTTTAGTTATTCCAGTCATCTTTGTTAAGATGCTAATGCCGGAGGCCGTTAAAGTAGATAGATTTATATGAGTGTAATCAGATGAACCATTTGGGGACGAGATTGTGTAGCAACAGCGTGAAGGATTAGAGGAGAAAAAGAGATCCATAATATTAAGAGAGTGATCACAGTGGTCAGGAATATGGGTGGGGTGGGTGATGATTTGCTCTAGATCTTTCAGAAAGGAGAATGTAAAGGCTTCAATCCGCTTAACATCCATATGGGGGGAATTCATCCATTCCCTATGGTGAATGTTGAAATCCCCGAGGTAAAGTGTCTCGGCTTACGGGTGAGAGGATGTCACGGTCTCACAGCAGGAGTTTAAACAGTCGGGAAAATAATGTAAAACTTGTATAATGAGGAGAGCAGTAGGCGAAACAAAGGAAAAGCGTGGTAGTTGGAAGACAGGCCTTGAGCCAGATTATATCAAAGTTTGGGGACTCATGGTCCTTGAGGCGTGCAACAGGTGTGTTGGTGTTGGAATAAGCACAAACGTCGCCTTTGAACCGGGATTATGAGTGGAGATTATAGCTGAATCTCAGATAGAGGTAAGAAACTGGAATATATACAGCGCTAATGATTAATGGAGAAGCGTTAGAGAAGCTGAGATATTATAAACATACTATACCGAGTGATTTAATCACAATGTGGCCTAATGTTTATAGAGGAGGAGCATTGTAAGTCTTGGGTCATTGTAGATTAATTTATGGAGATATAATGACAAGATTATTTTAGTCATAGAATGAGACGACATTGCATTCTTAGCTTGATTGTGATAAACGAGGTTGAGCATATTGTTCATAATAGTTGTAGACCGATAAATGACACTTATCATAGTCACAGGTTAACAAAATGAGTGATGAAGCAGATCACTATGGTCGTAGCTAATCTAGTGATTAATCTCGTGCTCTGGATTAATGCTCTTTGTTCAGATGAAACACTTAGACGATGACTGTAGTAGTGGCAATCAAGGACGACGAGCCAGTTTCATGCCCCCCTTTACTTCGCAGGGCAATGTATCTTACCTTTTTCGTCCTTCCACCCTAAGCGGGTGTCACTTAGCCCTGCTATAGTTTTGGTGGATTAAGGCGAGACGATAGGCTATACTGGTGGAATGGGTCGTTATTAATGATATGGTCACAGTGATGACGGAGGCGCGCAGGCAGATAGATAGCTGGTCCTCGGGGAGCAGAGACTAATGTAATATTTCTAGGAGAGGACAAGAGAACCTGTAACGCGGAGTTTGGGAAAGTGGGTCTGCAGTTATACCAGGAGAGATGAGTTGATAGTGAGATCTTCTTAGTTATTGCATAATGCAACTGTTATGTATACGGAGTTAGTGTATTATGGCTACGCCGTGACCTCCGTAGTGTACTATACAAGCGTTATCCAAGAGTGTTGTATCCACAACAGCAATAATAACATATGTCATCGAGGAGTGCCGTATGCACTGAAGTATGGTGACCACTGTTATTGTAGCGTAATGTAACGTGTCATCGTTGTGTTGCAACCACTGGAGTATCGTAGAGCCCACTGATGTAGCCTTAGGAAAGTGTTCTAACAGCGCACAGGACGAGGTAGAGCGACAATGTGAGCTGTTTAAAGTAGACCATGGTAGAGGAAGGATGGGGTATACCTGGGTAGGGAGGAGATAGGCGTATGAAGGTATTGGGGAGATAAGTATACGTAGGTAGTAGGGGGTTACAGATATACGGAGGGTAGGAGGAGCTAGGAATACGTGGGTAGGTGGAAGGTAGATGGAGCCTGTGTCTTCTACAATAGTAGATATGTAGATGGTTATTGCCCATCTTCCATCTGTTATGGCCTGCTCGCACGCCCCATCTCCACTGGTGTAATGTCCCATTATATAACCATTCCCTTTCCTGTATCCCTTAAGCTCCCTTCATCTCTTCCCCTCCCATCCCATAAACCCTCTTTTTTTCCCTTTATTTCTTTTATCCCCTTTATCTCTACCCCTCCCGCTGTACCCCTATACTCCCTCCTTTGTCAGTTGATCCTCTTTCTCTCTCCCTTCACCCTGGAACCCCTTTATCTCTTCTCCCTTTGAATCCCTTTATCTCTCCCCTTCCAGTTGATCATTAATCATTACTCCCCTTCATCTCCCCTTACCCCTTGAGCCTCTGTATCTCCCATTGCCCCCTGAACACTTTCCCCGTGTCTGGTTATCCCCTGGGCCGGGCCTCTGCCCTTCCTTAGGGCCGTGTGTCACACCGACCTCTCTATCCCAGCCTTGGCACCTGCCCGGCTCGCTCAGTTGGCACGGGATACCCTGCTGGGGTAAGTTGGCACCCCTCACTAGGGTGGGTTGGCACCCCTCACGATGGTGGGTTGGCACCACACGCCAAGGTGGATTGGCATCCCTCACTAGAGTGGGCTGGCACCCCTCGCTAGGGTGGGTTGGCACTCCTCACTAGGATGGGTTGGTACCCCTCACTAGGGTGGGTTGGTACCCCTCACTAGAGTGGGTTGGCACCCTTCTCTAGGGTGGGTTGACACCCCTTTTCAGAGTTGACATTCCTCGTTAGGGTATTTGGGTACCCCTCACTAGAGTGGGGAGTTTAGCGAGGTGTGGGGCGCTGGACGGTCTTTCAGCCACAGGTTGTGGTTATTTTGACGGTAGAAGTGTGTGGGTATAAGGAAGAGAGAGAGAGAGAGAGAGAGAGAGAGAGAGAGAGAGAGAGAGAGAGAGAGAGAGAGAGGGTG
>JAYMFT010117736.1:0-13345 GCA_038088735.1 Panulirus argus
AAAAAAATATTATATATATATATATATATATATATATATATATATATATATATATATATATATATATATATATATATGCATTCCCCGCGGAAAATACTGACGCACCCTACTTGCAGTGCGATGCACATATAAAGATGATAAACAAGATAAAAGTGGTACCCCCCCCCCTTAGTACTTCGTATGGCATCCCTGGCCTTACAATCTTGAAGGCGCTTGGGAGCAGGTGCTCCAAGTTGCTAAGGTATGTAAGGTCAAGGTTGTCCCAGATATCCTGGATGGCAGCCTGGAGCTTAGGAATTTTAAACGTATCTTGCCCACACATCTCTGACTTTGTAATTGACCACAAGCTCCCAATAGGGTTAAAGTCAGGTGAGTTACCTGGCCAGTCCAGAATGTATGTCACACAACAAAATGCAAAGCAGTCATGTATTAATTCAGCAGTGGCATGGTGCACCATCTTGCATAAAAATATCACAACCAGTCTTCCAAAATAGTCAGGTAATTCATCACACAACAGCCAAAAGCCCTCAAAACCATTCGTGAAACTGGAAATTTTACAGTTGCTTGAATGTACTTAGAGTCGTACAGGTCACTATCTGGCCTCTGGTACACTTTGCCTCTACGGCTGCCAGTAACATCAGATGTAGCCTCACCACTTTTCTTTGTCCCACTGCAAATTTTTTTGGCAAATACGAGTGTATTCTTGCACTGGCGGTCTGTCAGAAGTGGTTTCTTGCTAGGCATACCCTCTTGAATTTCCAGTCATCATGAAGCTGGCTACGAATAGTACATACAGACACATGACCATGTAGCCTAGGATTGTTTTCTTTTAACTGTTGTGCTGATATACGTGGATTCTTGTCTACTCGACATTGGATAATCTTCAGAGTGCTTTGGGAAGTGATATGAGGTCATCCAGGTCATTTCTTTTGGGTAGGAATGTCAAAGCCACCACAGTCAGTGAAGCACTTTGTTCATCCTTGCACACTTCATTGTGCTAGCCCTCTAGTTTCAGCTATTTCTTTATTACCCTTAACTGCATTTTACAAGGCTACAATAGCAGCACTATCCTCTTTAGACAAGTCCTTAGGACTGGGCATTGCAGCACAAACTCACCACAAAGCACATATTTAAGATTACTCAATGATTTATTTTACTGTATTTTGTTTGTTTTTAATTGCACAACTCAAGGTCTCTGCCATCAGAAGAAAAGGTAAGAATTTCGTTGTCAGATATTTATATTTTGAAAATTTCAACGAGTGGACTGTGTAAATGTATAACACTATACATGTTGTTGTGCTGCATTTTCTCCTGTGTTCTTGTTTTAAAGATTAATAGTAGCTTTGATAGAGTGAATTTTGTCATTTCATATAAGATTGCAGTTTGAATTTTTTCCAGATTGCTCACCCAAGAATGTCACAGAATCATCCATAGTGAAATCAGATTGCTGTCTAGGATACTAAGAACATCAACTTTTAGGAGCCTGAATGGGAAGTATGGGTAGTGTGGGCAGGCTCTTATGGACATCAAACTCTCTCCAACAGACTCTCCTCTCATTTATGTCTGATCTTAGAGAAGGTTAGTACAGAGACACATAGAGGTTTATGTAGGTTATATGAATAATACTCTTTTCTGCATGGAGGAAGATCACTTACAGTATCACCTAATGTGAAACAATTAATAGAGTATTTGAAAAGTAATCCTCATCCTCCCCTTGCCTACTTTGCCATTTACCTATCCAGGTGGCCACGTGGCAGTATTAATACTGGGGACATGTTCTGTGTTTTAAGGACCCTCACAATATATGCCCCAGTCGCTGATGTGGCCAAGAGAACTGTATTTGGTGTACTACATTTTATAAGAGAAGTAGGATTCTACTTATCTGATATTTTGATTTTCATTGTATGTGTTTGGTGCTGATTCCAGCCAGCCCTGTAGATTGACCAGATCCATTTCATTGGTCACAGGTCAGTTGTTTATCAAGTTTCTATACAGGAATCATACAGTTCCCCCTTTTTTTAAGAGTGAGTTGCTGATTGTAAGAGATTTTAGCAGTAGAATGTGAAAACATTACTCATATCTTGCAGTAATGTCAGGGGTTAATGCCCTTTATTCTGAGCTGAAGGTATAGATTTAGCATCATTTCATATCTTTGCTGTTGTTGCTGTGGTCCTGTAAATGGAGTTGAATTGTTAAGAGGCTAGTTAGATTGCCACAAGGTGTTTGCATTGTGTAAGCCAATTCTAATTCAAGGAATGTCTGTTGAAATAAAACTGAGTATTCTTCATGACAATCCCCTCAAAAAAGTGCTTGTGGCTTTGGATAAAACTGCAGGTGCCTGCAGGTGATTTTAACAAGGAATATAAGTTTCTGTGGGTGGTTAAAGTGATCTTAATAAGAATATAATCTTTTATGAAATTTAATTAAAGTAAGTTAGGATTATGTAAGATAAAGTAGAGGATTAGTAAGATTTTTTAAAGGAATAGTGTGAGGTATGAGACCAGGAATATTAGATGGTACAGGTGGCTTGAAATGGATGCTTTAGGAACTTGAATAAAAAGAGAAGAGTGGTTTGAAGGGATTGTTTTTTTATAAAGTAAATGAAGATTATTAGTTATGAAATGTAAGTGGGAACAAGTTCAAAAAGATTAATCGGTATGTATGTTTCTTATGATGATAGAGAAGATTCAGGATATATTCTGAAGACTATTTGAAAGAGTAGTTGAGGATTTGGATTCATTAGAGGAAAGTATGTGCAATGGGTGATATTAAATAGTGGGTAGGAGATAGTAGATATAATAGGTTGCTATGAAATTTCAAGAAAAATTGATATAGGTGAAAGGATGCATGAAATGTCTGTACCATTGGGTATGAGTGTTACAAATATGTAGTTTCAGAGCAAGAATGTCCGTAAATACATGTGTAACATGTACAGGAAGGATAAGGTAAATGAGTGAGATTAATGTGTTTTTGGTTTGAAAGTCTGTGATTGTCGGTGTTCTTGATGTAAAGTCTGTACGAGGGTAGGATGAGGTATGTCCAGTCACATGAAAGTAATCTATATGTTAGCCTTTTATTTTAGTTAATCTAGGCCTAGAACTACAGTTGAAAATGCTTGGAGAATAAAGTAAAGAAGTTGAGGGTAGCATGATTGAGGGATAGCAAGTTTACCTCAGGGAGTTGGGCATTGTGCTGCATGGTTTGGGCTGGGGACCCCAGCTCTGTGAGTATTTCTTACAAATGGTGCATGTGGCCATGATGAAAGTGGCTTGCCAGCAGTTGCTTTTGAAAAGAGTTGCAGGTGTGTATGAAAGAGTGCAGTGTGAGAGGAATAAATGATAAATGTAGGTGAATGGAAGTTATTGATAGTAACAAGATAGCCATGGATGAAGTTTCCTCTGAAGGATGATGGAATCACTTCTCCATAGGAACAGTATGTAAACATAATTAGAACATTTCCTATTTTCTCCCCTCTCATCTTTTTAGATTTGCCACCACTCTTTCACTTGAGTAAGTCCCATCTTACATCATGGACCCCTGAGGGACCCAGCATGTATTTTCATGTCATATGGAGTTATTGTTTAACAAGCAGAATCACTTGATTAATAGGCTAACTAGTTTTCTTGATGTGCTAGCCAGGCATAGTTACTGCACAGTAGATAACTGTCTTGCTTACATAACAGTTGCAAGCAAAAATGTTATAAATCAGTCATTCCTACAAAAAAAAGATAGGAAAAAAAAATCACAGGTAAATGTTTAAAAGTTTATTTATGTTTGTATTTGCAGGATGTGTGTATTCTTGTGATAGATTGTGCAAGTTCATTTTGAGTTTGCCAAAAAAAAAAAAAAAAGAAAATGGATATTAAAGAGATAGGCAGTATATAGATATTGTACTGTGCAGTTACATATTTCTACTGTATGGGGAAGGAGTTTTATAATTGTGGAGCCCCATCTTTTGAACATTCTACATCAGTTTCATGTTATGTCCTATGGTTGTTTTGTCCATACATATCTGTGAAAAGAAATGTTCACTGTTTACATCATCAGTCTGTTTTAAATACTAAAGGTTGCGAGCAGGTAATCTCTCACTATTCTTTCTTCCAAGGTGGGTTGTTTTAAAGCTATTAACTTACTTACCTACTCGTATTTTTTGCACCAGAAATCCCTTCTGTCTTGATGAGGCTCTGGCAATGCCAAGGAAACTGGTCACATTCACTGGTTAGGACTATAGGTCATACAGTTTTGTTGTGTGTGCATCTGTTGGTGGAGAGTGCAGGGCAATTGAGTAGTGAGTGGTCATTGTCATCGTTGTGGTGGTTACATCGGGGGCACAAAGGGGCTTGGGATGTGTTGGAATGGTGTTTTTAGTGTTGTTGGGGTGGATGATATCTGGAGCGAAGATGGGAAAGTTTGAATCATATATTTGTCTGGGGATTGTTGTTTATGATAGGTATATGTCTGGTGTGGTGGAGTTTAAGGCTGAGTGGGGAGGGCGGTTGTTTAGTGCTTGTAGGGTTGTTGCATTTCTTAAGGGTGGGAATATGTGAGTAGGTATTGCTGAAGTGTGAGGCAGGGGAAATCTCTTTATTTCTCTTAGGGATTGGTAGTTAGTTATGGATTGGTTTGGGTAGGAGGGGTCTAGTGCTATTGCATAGAGTTGAGTGCTGAGCATGTTGAGGTGGAATTGTATTGGGAGGATCTTTATTTGATTGTGTAGGTGCTGAGTTTTGTGTTTGCTGGGCAGCCACTGATTATTCTCAGTGCACTATTTTGTGTGGTTTGCTGCTTTTTTACATTTGCTTCGAAAGGTTGGAAGACCAGGCAGGTGAGGCATAGTTTAGAGTGGAGTGCTTGAATTGTTTGTATAGATGTTGAGGAATCCTTTTCCTTTTCCAATCTATTGCTTGTTAGTGTTGTGAGTGTATTTAGTATGTGTGTTGCTTTTGTGTTGATGTTATATGTGTAAGAAGTGAATGTCTTCTGTTTACTTTATGTGATGCCTAGAATAGTTTGTGTTTTGTTTTGTGGGAGTGGTTGTCCTTTCAAGATGACTAGAGGGTGTGGGCTGGGTTTGTGGCTGTTTTGGGTGACTAAAGACATCTGGTGGGATGCTGACATTCTGTAACTCGGCTCCCTTAATTCTGGCACCATCTTTGTTCTCTCCTCTGTACCTTCTCAATTAGTTCTTTGTGCTTCTTTTGGTGTGGTGACCAAACTTGAGAGGCATATTCTAGTTTTGGCCTAATGTATACTGTGAACAGCTCACTGAATTATTTCTTATCATTAAAATTGAAAGCTGTTTAAAAATTTGCTAGCTGGTAGTTGGTATCCTCAAGCTTTTCTCATGCACAAATTCCAGTAGCTTGTTTTGTGCTAGATGATAATCATCTTTCACTGTGACCCATCCCCATTACTTTATATTTACTTGGTTTGAACTTCATCAGCTTTCTATCAGACAACTTTAGAGTTTGTTAGGGACCCTTTATCAGGTGATGTAATCGTCCATGCTTTTCACTTCCCTTATGACCCTTACATCATCTGTAAACATATTCAGGTTGGAGTCTGTTCCTTCAGGCAAGTCATTTGCATAGATCAAGAAGGATAATGGTCTCAGAACAAAACCTTGTGACTCTCTATTGGTGACCTTAACCCATTTTGAGAAGGCTCCTCTGACATGCATCCTTTGTTCCCTTCCATTGAAATGATCTTATATCCATCAAAGGACTTTCTCTTATTCCTGCCTGGTGATCCAACTTCTTAATCAGCCTCCCTTGTAGCACAGTGTCAGATTCTTTTGTCACTCCAAATAAAAACAATCCACCTATCCTTCCTATTTTTCTAAGACAGAACTCATTTTTTTGTTAGAAATCTAAGTTATGATACACATGACCTTCCCCTAAAACTGTGCTGTTTCACTTAAGTAATTTCTCTTCTGTAGAAAGTTACCCATTTGCTTTCTGATTATCTTTCCAGAGCCTTACAGACCACACTCATCAGTGAGACTGGTCAGTAGTTTAGTGCTTGTTTCTGATCTCTTTTCTTTTGAATAGGTAAGACATTTGTCCTTTTTCAATTCCTTAGCATTTTTCCTGTCTTTGGTGACATCTTGAGCAGTATTTCGATAGGTTTGTCATTTTATCTGCTCACATCTTCATTACATGTGGGGAAATTACATCAGAACCTTGAAGCTTCTATGGGTCAAGACCTTTTAGTATTTTGTTAATGTCTTTTCTAGACATTTCATTGTTTTCTGAAACTTCCAATCCTTTCCAGTTCACTGGTAATGGGGCTATTGTCTTCCACTGTGAAAATATGTTTGAACTTATTATTCATTATTCATTTCCTCACATATCCCTACATCATTCTTTACTCTTCATGCTTTTGAATGCCATGGTCTGATCAGCTGCTCTTTAACTAGCAATTTATTCCTGTTGAATTTTTGGAAAAGTTTTCATTATCATTTTTTAGTAGTTAGTGTTTGTAAAACTATAGTTGTTTTGGAACTGATAATGTTTATGTTGTTTAATTCTTTGTATGTTTGCCTCCAAGAAACACTGATCTGAAGTTGCCCTCTGCCTGTCAAGGATGAGACAATAAAGGCTAAAAAGTGGCACTGGAGTCCGCTACTTATGTTCGGGAGTAAAATAGATGAGCGATTGAGGGTGATGGCTCTGAATGTTAATGGGATGATTGGTGAGTGTAAAAGAAGGGAGTTTGTGGAGAATTTTAAAAGTTATAGTTTAGAAGTGTTGGGGATTGGGAAAACCATATCCTTGGGCAAGGTGTATGGAGTGAAAATGGAAGTGATGAATACAGATTGTGGGAGGGTGTGGAAGGAGGAGTGGTAAGGATGGGAATGAATGAAAATTATCAGGGAAGAGGGAAAGAAGGTTGTGCAATTGTGCTATCACTGAGAGTACTGGAAGGTAGTACAGAGCCTGGATGGAATGGATGAAAAGTGGTGTGGGTGAGAGGAGAGACTGGAATAGTGAAGTATGCCTGGAAATTTATATATGTGTCTGTGAATATGAAGACTATGCAAAATAAGGATGAAATGAAGTGCCACCACCACTTGCTAGACCACATTCACTCGGCAAGCTGGTGCATCACATAATTACTGTGTGGCCATTAGCAACTCAAAGGTGAGTTGTTTTGATAACTGTTTCTTTCCCTACACCTTGAAGCTTTAGAACTCTCTACCTTCTCATGTCTTTCCTAATATTTATGACGTGGTACATTTTAATGACAGGCTTTTTACTTCCTCCAAAATTCATAAATACTTTTCTATTCATTTTCCTTCTCACAATCCTCTGTATATTTCAATTAAGGCCCAGCCGTGATGTGGATGTTAGTTGACTAGAGCCTCAAACATAAATTGGTTTGAGAAGTAGAGAAAGGTAGTTATGATGGGTGATATCAATGTGATGAAACTGGCGAGAGTTGGTAAATGGGGAGAGCCTGGAGTAAATGAGAATGAAGTTATCTTGTGGATATGTGTGCTGAGAAGGATTTGTTCTTTGCAAACTATTTTTTTTGGCACAAGGTGATTCACAGATATGCATGGATGAGAAATGATGGGAGAGAGAAACAACAGGGTTTAATTGATTATGTGGAAGTGGATGAAAGGTTCGAGAATGTTGTGCTGAATGCCTGAGTTGTTGGAGATTTTGACTATTTTGCCATCATTATGAAGGTGAAGATCAGGGAGAAGTGGAGATATGATGTAAGGAATGATGGAGAGGTAAAAATTTTAGCAAGGGAGATGATGAATCAGAAAAAATGCAAGGAGGTTTATGAAGAAAGGGTGACGGGAAGTGTAGATAGAAGTGCAGTGAATGTAAGGATCCAGTTATGTGTGAATGAAGTGTTTGAAATGGTTAGGGAAAGACTGCTAAAGGTTGTTCCCTTGATGGAAATTCCCGGAGGGGATGAGCATCAGAGATATAGATAGATGAATAGTTTTTTTATTTCTTTCTTGTTTTGTCCATGATATCCTATTCAAAGATTCTTTGTTCCTCTGTTATACCAAGCAAAAGGTGGCTGGCTGGAGTGTTGCCTGTATCTTTTCCACTGCACATCTCAAAGCTCCTTTGCTTTTTGACATCTTTTAGTAAACATTATTTCCTCTCTTATAACATCCCCTCTGCATTTGAGGCTAGGGATATCCATTTTCATACTCATTCATTGTAGATTTTGCAGAACCTCTCAACACATTTCCTTTGTTCTTGGCTGCTGAACTCCATTTCCAGTCAGTGTTACTATAGAGCTTGTTGAGGTCTATGTAGTTTCCATTGGTATTTCTCCTCTTTAAGTCTTGTTTCAACCTCTGCTCGTTTACATCCTCATTTACCTCATAACCAAACTTTAGCTTTATATGGTCACTTTTTTTCAGTTGATGTATCATTTGTAATATTCTCAGTATCCATATTAGTATGTGTGAAGAAAGGTCTTGTAATGATGGTCTGCCAGTCCCTCTCATCCTAGTTTGTCAACTGACAAGTTGGTATAGGAAATTGTCTTGTATATGCTCAAAAACCTTGTCTTTGTGACTTCTAGTCTCCATGAGAATCTAAATTCCACTAATCTGTCTATTTATAAATGAAAGTCCCATTTATAAGTCCTTTACTGTCTGAGAAATGTGTGCTTTATTGGTTTCTAGACCATCTTGATTGTTCTTTTATTGTTATCATTATACAGTAATCCTTTGATTCACCAGACTGGGCAAATGATATACATTAATTAATGATAATTGAAGAAATTCAAAAAACTAAAAAATCTCAAACGTTGCACCATGCGCGTTTCATATCGCACTTGTTTTTGGTACCATGGAGTATACTCACTTTGTTTTGGTCCCAGTCTGCCTCAAGCTATCGTGCAATCAGGTTGTATATAGAGAATTGTGACTTTATTTATTAAATTATTTTGCAGTCCATACAATTCAAAATGGCATCAAGTGATAGAGGAGTTGAAAGAAAGCGTGTGAACTTTATATTGTATCAAAAAATGGTTACATTTGATTTAACGGGCTTTCGGCATTAACAGACACCCCCTCCCCCCTATTAGTCCCTTAAATCAAGAGATTACTCTATTTTTATTCTGGATCATTGCTATTCTTTGGAGGATTATATAATAACCAACATCACTATGCATTTCATTCATGCCATTACAATACTCTTCCCATTATGTGTTGTCTAAATAGGTCATTTTCCAATATTTTCTAAGACTTATGGCTATCTTTTATTAAAAGGGCCAAACCTTCCCCTCCAATGCCATTTCTTTCCTTCTGTACCATTGTGCATCCTTCTGGTCAGAACAGGTGATGTCTTGTCTCTTTAGTAAGCTTTGGTTCCACAACGCCAGCAATATTAGATACATTTTTCCTTTATATGATCCTATACTTCTAACTCTTGTGTACTTGGCATTATAGCTCACTTGATTAGTAAAGAGATGGCTATAATCACTAAACATTAGCTTACTTCCCTCTTGATTATAAAAGATAAGTTCGTATGTTTGTGTGATAGAGCTCTCTTAAATTTTGCAGATGATATAGGTATAGTTTTCTTTCTTGAGTGACATGATACTTTCCATAGGGTACAATTATTTATACTGTAGTTGTTAAGATTGTGAATGTGTGAATTTGTGAAAGATAACAGACATTTGTAATTCTTTTGTAAATGTTTTGAGCTTAGCTATTTAGTCTTTGACAGTCAATACGTAGAACTTTGCAGGCAATGAGGTGTGTGGAGAAACTCACTAAGGCCACCGTGCTTTTATTTTGGAAAGACTCATGGATTTAGGTAATAATGTTTTTTATATGTACTGCTAGCATCATTTATTTATATCTAATGCATTTCTCAGTACATGACCTTTGTTAATTCAGATTTTTGCTTTCAGGATCAGTTCCTAAAGGAGGGCAAATAATAAGAAGCATATCCTCATTTAGCCATATCAGAAAAATTGGCTCATCCCATTCATTGAGTGGAGGCCAAATCATTCAGGATTCAAAAAAGTCTCCAGAAACTCCACTATTGAAGCAGTTAATAGCACGTATTAAATTTTCTGGTAAGATTGATGCCTTGTTATCTTAACCCATTCGGTGACAGTCTACACTAGTTTGCTATACAAGCTGGAGGGAAAAATTTATAAATTGAGAGTGTACAGTAGTTTGGTTTTCAAGAATCATTGAGGAACTTTAGATTAGTATGATTAATGACTGAATTACAATTAATGGCCATTCTTTCTTTTTCACCAACAAACAGAGGTCTATGAGCATCTGAGTGAGCACTTATTCATTGGAGGATTAAGCATTGTTATACTTCCAAAGTAATGTGAAGAGTCAGGTATTAGTGTTGGGTGCTTTGAATGAGAGAAAGGGAAATGTGCAGTTGAGGGTATAACTGGGGGTCATGGGGAATGGAGTGATGTGATTAGGCATAGTGAACAGGTTGTGAGGCTGTTTGCTAAGTGGGAATACATGGCAAAAAATAATAATAGATGGCTGAGAAGAAGAGATGGTAAGTGGGCATCATTGGATTATGTACTAGTTGATAAGTGAGCAAAAGGGAGACTCTTGAATGTTAATGCAATGAAAGGGGCAGCTGGTAAGATGTCTGACCGTTATATGGTGGAGGCAAGGGTGAAAATTTGTCAAGGATTTTGGAAAAGAGGAAATTATATGGGTGGGAAGAGGGTGGTGAAAGTGAGTGAGTTTGGAAAAGAGGCTTGTGAGAATATCTATCAGGGGAGATTAAGTATAGAATGGCAAAAGGTGAGAGTAAATGAAGCTAGGGAAGTGGGTAAGGAATAGGAGATATTTAGGTAAGCAGCGATGACATGAGAGAAATTTGTGACATATGAGATGGGCGTGTGTGAAAGGGTGGTGAGTGGTGTGATGAGGAAGTTAAGTTCTTAATGAAAGAGAAAAGAGAAGCATATGGGCATTACTTGCAGGGAGGTATTGTGAATGATTGGCAGATGCACAGAAAAAGTTGCTGGAGGTTGGAGGAAGTTATATGTATGAGGGTGATATGAATGGAGGTATTAGTCACATTTAACATCAGCTTAGTGTGTGATGTGAAAAATGAAAAAGCACCAACCATAGTTTAGAAGCCCTTGTTCACTTAAGGATACTGTACATAAGGATATGTATAAGTGAATTGAGAGGTTGCATGAATTTGATCTGCCCTAGGTAAAGTGGAAGAGTTTAAGGCAGATGGGTAGAAAATAATTTATTCAAGGAATAAGTTACAAATTTCTACATGTTACATTTTTTAGGCCCATCTGGCTTTGATAGTGAGAATACATAACGCACTGGTAGGATGTAAACCACTCTTGCTACAGTCTTGAAATTTAGTCTGTAATATAAAATTTTTTATTATTTATGGTGGAGGCTTCAGTCACAGACTAAAGCCCATATCAAGGCTGGGCCTTAATTTAAATATACAGAGGTTAATGAAAGGGAAAAAGAAGAGACAAGGGAAAGTGTTTATGAATTTTGGAGGAAGTGAAAAACCTCTCATTTATAGTGTACCAGGTCATTAGTTATAGGGAAAGACATGAGAGGATAGAGTTCCAAAGCTTCAAAATGTAGAGATAGAAACAGTTATCAAAATGGTCCACCCTTGAGTTGTCAATGGCTACACAGTAGTCATGTAATACAGCAGCTTGCTGAGTATTGCATGGTCTAGCTAGTGGTAGGGGCATGCAAGCAGCCAGCTCTCAGGAGCAGAAACCACAGTAATACCTATAGAAGAGGGAAAGTGAAACACCATTATGTCTTAGGGCAAGTGGTCAAGTTTTGAAATTAGCCTAGAAGAGTTGATAAGTTGAACTGCTTTCGACTCCCTTCTGTCAAGTAAGGTTGCTAGACCCACTTCAGATGTGAGAGCAGTACTCCATACAAGAACGGATCAGTCTTTTGAATGAATGGAGCAACTGTTTGTAAGAAAAGAAATTTTGACATTTATACAGTACTTGTAGTTTCTTAGAGGCATGCTTAGCTATTTCCATAATTTGGGGTTTCCAAGATAGAGTTGAGTTACAATGATACCAGGTATTTTCATTGAGTTAAGAGGTGGAATTACAGAACTGTCAAAGAAGAGAGGAAAGTTTTGAGTAATTTTTGATAGAGACATGGGCAGAAATAGGGTCTTGGAGGCTTTAAACTTAACTTTAAACTTAACCAGTTACATCTACTCCTCTGAGATATCATGTCTAAGTCTTAGTTTATTAAGGAAGTTGTGTCAAGAAGAGATGCAGATCGAATGAAAGAAGAAGGAGCGGAATTGAAGGATGTGGAAAAATGCACTGTTGAGTCATCAGCACATGAGTGCATTTGGTTATTTATAGAAGAAAGGAAATTGTTGATACAAAGGAGAAAAAGGACACTGTTGGTGATGGAGAAAGGGGGAGAGGTTGATCTGAGGTATATAAAATTTTGAAAGATGCCTTCATCTTTTGTTAGAACCAGAAAAAAATGATTTCTAGAAAGGTAATTGCTAAACAGAAAGGAAAAAGAAATCATGGTGAAGATAATATGTCTTCAAATATTTTGAAACTCTTTCTTTTGACTGTAAAGGTGCGGCAGTATTGATAGACATATTTCATTTAAGGGAGGTTTTAGAGTAGACAGATTAGTATATGTATATGTCTTACAAAGAGGAGTTCTTATCTTAATACCATGGGCTGCTGTCATGGGCAAAAATCTTTGGGACCAGACTCTAGATGAAACATAGAAAAGGGCTAAAGAGATAAGTGGGCAATAAGAAAAAAATAAAATAATTCAAGATCTAAGCATCAGTTTAAAATGTTTAATATTACTAAGCCTTAGTATCCTCCTTTTACTATCAAACTTAGAAAATAGCTTTCGAGATAATGAGAGACTTATTTTTGAGGACAGACTGAGCAAACAGAGGATAAGCTTGACAGTTCACTCACCTCTGAATTTATTATACAAAGACAGATGTTTTGTCTGTGGGGATAGGGAAGAACGAATACTTCCTATGCATTACTTACATGTAACAGATGTCTGCTGTAAAAGAAGTGAGAGCAGGGGCTATAAACCCTCCCCTTCTTGTATTTCAATTTCTAAACATTGGAAGAGAAGAAAGGGTTGAGTGAGGGTTACTTCATTCTTCTCAAAGGCTCAGGCTGAAGTGCTTGAATGTGTGTGAATGTAACCAAGTTAAGAAGGGAGAGATAGGTAGTATAGGTAACCTTGCCTCAGTTGAACACCATCTGTCTAGTACCTCTCCTAATATCTTACTCCAGTCTGAGA
The DNA here is from genome assembly GCA_038088735.1 of Panulirus argus. Lineage (NCBI taxonomy): Eukaryota > Metazoa > Arthropoda > Malacostraca > Decapoda > Palinuridae > Panulirus > Panulirus argus. Next base: position 13,277 of record JAYMFT010117736.1, read on the forward strand.
CTCAGTTGTCTAATGATGTTCTCACTAGTCCCTTTTTCATATCTAACTATAATCTCCACTCGCGTTTCC
>JAYMFT010117747.1:0-13345 GCA_038088735.1 Panulirus argus
GGGGGGGGGGGGGGGGGGGGGGGGGGTGGGGAAATTTTCATACCCGGAACATAATGTGGAGCAGAATGTGTTGGTTCGAATCGTGGATCCTTTCAACCTGCCGAAGGGGCACACGGGACCCAAGTGACTGTGGTAGCACCCGGTTCTTTGACTCTGGAGTGACTGGGTAGTGCGCCAGTCACAAGCAGCACCGTTAGGTGTGCCTTGGGTAGCCGGAATGCTTTGCTTCCGATAGTGTAGAGTTGGTAGGAACTGTCAGATGCTGTATGCTCCCTGACGGCACAAGATTAGACTCCTCATTGTAACGATGCCGTGAATTAAAGCTCTTAAAGGTGTTTGGTAGTGATATACCCTTGAGTAGGGGCGGATCCGATGAGGTATAAGGAAGGAGGTCTTGCGTGTTTAAAGCGATAACGTTCCAGTATGGTGTGTGGGCGGGCAGAGGGAGATGCCCGTGAAGTAAAAGGATGACTCGTGGACAGAGATAATGCCATATGAGTAGGGCTTGCGGGCGGTCATGAGCGTGTACCGGGGCCTAGCATAATGTAAACAGCGGGGCACCCATCACGCTGTTCCAGGCACGCCCGGAATGCATCCCCAGATCGCCTGGATCGTCGCCGGCCCTGTTATGTTGGGACTGGACGCTGGGGGGTGGGGTGGATTATGGTAGTTTGTGGAGGGTAGACGGTACCCGTGGGACTTATGGTATGGGAAAATGGTTGTAGGTGGTGCATTGGGACTTACGGCAGACAGTAGGTAAGGTGGGTTTGTGGCACGTCTTCCATAGGTAGTTGTGGGAAGAGACTTTTCGCTAGTTGTAGTCGTTAGTGGTGCATAGAGGCGTGAAGTAGGATTCACTGTACATTTGGTTAAGTGTTAAAGTGGGAGGGTAATGGTAGATGCTACTTGGGGGGTTTACTGCAAGTGGTGCGTGTGTGTGTGTGGCTTTGGTAGCAGTGGTACCGTTCGTTTCCCCTCAAAAGAATCGGATTTTTTTTTTTTTATTGGAGTTTTCATTGACAAAGATTACCTGTATTTTACGAGTTCCTTTTAGGGGGGGGGGGAAGGGAGAGAATCCCGATGTCAGTTGGAGTGGCAGATGAGGTGTGAGTGTAGTACGAGGCCAGGTCAAGGGATGAGTCTACTAAAATCGAAATGAGACACGTGTAAAAAGAACGGCGCGTTTGGCCACTTGGGTGTGTAATGTGTAGCGTGGGCGTGGGACGTTCAGGGATGCAGGGCGGTACACGCTCGCCGGATACAACATTAGCCAGGCTGTCCCTCACCTAGTGAGGCCTGGGGGTACGCTACTCACTCCTCCTCCTGCTCATTCACTCCGCCACTCCCGCGCGATGAAGATTACCCGCCTTAAAGTGCCCGCCTGCAGTCTTGCCATCTCGGGGACAAGGAATGGCAGCAAGTTGCTTGGCTAACAAGGTGTTTAAAGCGTCTCGAAACGGTGGTCGGGTGAGATCCAGGGTGCTCGGGTTCGATTCCTGGGCGCGGGAGTCGGCCCCCACACTCACTCCAGTGGTTCATCCTCCCATTGGGGCTGGTCGATGGATGGAGGCCTTGTTTAAGCTGGGGTGTGTTTGTGTGTAAAAACATGATATATATACACAAGGGGCGACACGAATGTAACACTCTTTCCCCCCCCCGTAACACACAAAATAGTAATCAGGTGTTTCATACGAACGCATGATTTCGTAAACTTAGACATTGTATTATGTCATGATTTTGGATATTGGTTATGATTTAGCTGCCTGTGTCTAATCGATCGTGTTAAGGAATCTCGTGCTAAAAGATGGAAGTCATTGGGTAGAATTAGCAGTGAGAAAGCGGCTCACTGAATGCGTCCTCAGAGGAGAGAAGCGAGGGAGTGTGGAGTAGCCAGAGTCTCAAGTTGGTTGATGGGGGAGGCAGATATTCCCATCCCTCGCTGCTAGAGGAATGTTCCCTCTGCTCTCCCCCCTCATTTGCATATTGACCCGGAAACACACCAGTTCTCCGACAGATCTCTGGCCTTCTCCTGCCCGCTCTCCTGGCTCCTCGCCTCCCCCGGTGGTCGGCCCCGTCACTCCCTGCCCGTCTAGCCAAGCACCGCGCCTGGCCAACTGGCCCGCGTCGCCACGCGTGTAGACAGACGCTGGACAGAGTCTAATTCCCAGGCCAGAGGAAATGCTATCGCGAGATCGTCAGAGATTTATCTTCCTTTTGTTTAATTCCAAATGTTAATAACCTGTTCTTTACGTACGGAGCTATTGGCAGGGCGTTCATTATCTACAGGAAGGTCTCTTGCATAATCTTGAAAACTGAGGAGTTAAGACAAGATCAGGTAACTACCAGTTAGATTAGAGAGATTGGGATTATACTTTGGGTTGCAAGTGTCTGCAGGGTGGTCGCGTTGGTATACAGATGGTAGATAGCCTGATAAGACTTTTCTGAGAATAGAGGCAGATGGGGCAAGGTGGGGAGGAGAGGCAGGCTGGCTGACTGGATGGTCCGGGGTGCAGTGGGTGGTGCAGGAGATAGTGGCCCTCATGCTGCTGCTGCGGCAGCCACTGAGGTCCAGCGGTGTGTGGTCGGGGCCGTCACCACACAGCACTCACCTGCCGCTCCTGCTGTGGTGGCAGGTCCTGCAAGTGTGTGGTCGAGGTTTGTGACACACAGCCCCCTTAAGCACAAAAGGTAAAATCCTTGGCTGTGATGGCCTGGCCTCCGGCGTGACCTTTAAGGGCCAGAGGGAAGGCTGGTCATCATACTCAAGGGTCGTATAGTGGTGCTCTAGGGTCAAGCCATAGTGTTCCAGGGTTTAAGGTCAGCCATCACTTTGTGAGGTTACCAGAGTGGTTGGATCTGCCAACAAAAACTGTACGTACACTTTCCTTCCTCCTCCTTCCTTCCTGCGCTAGTTACTCCTTCTCTCTTCACTGGGGCTCCCTAGCAGCGCTTAGGAAGCCGACCACGTCCAATAGATGGAACCACAGGTCATAGAATGTGGGGAGAGTACAGGGTAATTGAGTAGCAGCCTTCAGCCGTGCCGTCATTGAAATGCTTTGTTTGTATATATATCCAGACAACTAAGGATTTAGAAATGACTTCTAGAACATGTTTTAAGGATACTGGTGTTGATTTGTATGGCTGAAAGAGTGTGATAGTTTATGGTTCCTCATCTCCGAGTGTGATATTACTTGGTTTGAGAGTAATTTCTATTATTTCTTGGATCACTTTTTTTTTTCTTAGATTTGTAATTTGGCAGTCTTGGAAGTTTCCTAGAATTATTTTGTTGTTTGATCTATATCCATTCCCAAGGCGCTTAGACAGTTTCTCCGTTAATGCTGTATAGAATATTAAAAGCTTCCGTTAAACTGTTGGTAGGAAGAGTACAATATCGTCGAAGAACTTCTCACCTCAAAGGAGTCTGTCCTTTCCCTTCTACCGATTGTAGCGCGGCTTTGAAGCTGCAGGAACGCTGTAATAATGATAGTAATGGAAGCCTGATTAATATTAAAATTTAAGTACTGTACGTTGTCGGTGTTGATCATAACAAACAAGGAATGCAAGTGTGAAAGCACATACATCATTTAGTATTGATGGGTCGTCTTCTGACGAGACTGAAGTGCACAGTTATATCTGCTTTTATCCATCGTGGTTCAGCCGAGGGTGTTGTTGTGTGGTTCCATCTCCGTCCAGTGACCGTGCTGGTTCGAAGACTGGCAAGTCAGACATATATATGTATATATCAATTCTATTAAGAAAAAAACTGTTGCTATGAGAAGAGTGGTTGGCGAAAAAGCCATCTGGAAACTGTTGTCATGAAAAGAGTGGTTGGCGAAAAATCCATCTGTCTCTTTGCCTGTGCGGAAGAGCGTGGTAGAAGCCGCCCATGCATGTTTCACGCAGGCGGAGGCCGGCAGGAGGGCTCCCGCCCACGTACTTTCCACTCCTTTTATTCAAGAGTGTAGCAGGTTGAAGAGAGGCAGGTTATTTGGAGTGTTAGTTTGGGTTGAGAGAACTTTAGAGGAAGTGGAGTGTTTCAGATTCGTGGGAGAGTAAATGTGGCAGCGAATGTCAGACGTTTGTTTGGTGTGTGCTCTCTCAAGACACAGTTGTTGGAGAAACAGTCCCCTAAGACGCAGGTGATCGAGACACGTAGACAAGTTTACCGCTAGAGACACTCCAGGACTCGGAACTAGGAACGCTCCCAGACGCGTCGTCGCTAGAAAGACACTTTGGACTGTAGAGAACCCCAGCAAGATTTTTAGTGATAAAGACAAGTGGTAATTCCAGACCGTGCCACCGTCTCATGTGACGGGGAAATAGCGGGTAGTCCACGTCGGTAGCGTAACGAGGAGGCGTGCGTTCTGTCCCGTGACGGATGGGGCCTCCGTCCCGCCGGGGAAATGCCAAAGTCACCCACCGCTACATACACGCTCGCCACTTCGATGTCCCGTCCTCACCGGTGCCCATCATCCATATTCCTAAGTGTAGGTCAAGGGGACCCTGACGTATGTGGGGAGCCCCTGGAAATTCATCCTCCCATGCCCTCTAAGCGTCCGCCAGAAGCCCGTATTTTGTTTTGAGAGGAAAACTCGAGTCATCCGTTCGAGACCGCGGGATTTGGTGGAGTCGAATATGAGGTCATTCCTGGTCCTCAGTTCGCATGACGTGTGGACCAGAGGGTAATGAGTAAGGGCGCTGTCTTCTTGACTTGGCTAGGTACTGTGTCACTGGTGACTGGAGTTGTGATCACCAAGGGCCTAGTGGTGACCGGTGTAAGGGATCGCAGAAATGATTATCTTACTGATCATCACAGATCAGAGCGGTTACGTTTAGGGGGTCAGATTGGTGATCGCCAATTATATGAGTGTCGCCTTGTAGTCGTAGTGATCGTTGGATTGATCATTAGGTATCTAACCAGAGAAGATCGTAGTGATCTGACTGATGACCGGAAAGTAATGGGAGTGATTATACATATTTTGTCACGCCCCCAAGAGATCTGTGGGGTGCCCATTTTGCGAACATGTGCGTGGTGACTGTTTGTGCTTGTAGTGGTGACTATCTCTCACACGAGTGGTAGCATCCAGTGATCTAAATTGGTGATCACTATTGATCTGGATGGTGTCCGAGTAACCTGGAAAGTCACCATTTGATAGTATCAGTAATATCGTTTGCTGCTGCTGCTGTTGATGATTTCTGAATTGTGAACGTTCGTAAATGCGAAAAGTGACCATTTGTGATGAGCGGTGATTGCCAGTGATCTGAGCTGTATGGTGCCCGTGATGGACGTGAACATAAGAAGTTGTGCCATTAGGTGACTGTCAGTGATCTGTTTGGTGACAGGTGTTATGAATGATGACAGACATATGTACGGTAACCATAGGGCGGTACGAGTGGTGTAAATATCACCGTATGCATAAAAACGACGATAGTCGAGGTTACAGTCAGGTGAATTGAGATGGTGACAGATGTGAATGGTGACGAGTCAGGTTCTCCATCAGATAGCCGGCTGACGAGTTCATATAACGTAGAATATATTTATTATGTGTATATATGTCATATACTCTATGTCCAGCGTTTCCGTAGGTGTTAGTTTTTTTTCTGTGATGTGAGGAATCTGGTGGGGGCGAGCTGAGCTGTTTTATTTGTAGTAATTAAAATATTTGTTTGGTAATGTCTGGGTGGGTGGGGGTGCGGGGTGTGCCAATTAGCGTGAGCGGTGTCTCCGGTGTGTCGGACAAGGCGCCCCGATAGCATCACCGGCAGCCGGCCGCCCCCGCCGCCCTCCTGCGTGTTTTTATCCAGGGTCCCATCGCCTTGCCCTTGTGTCCCTACCGCACCGCCTCACCGGCCCACGCCCCCTTTTGAGGCAGCAGTTCCCCTTGTTCTAGCTCCTGATTCTCCCGCCGAAGCTGCTGATGATGTTTCTACTTCTGCTGCGTCCTGCCTTTTATATCATTCTCCATCCTCTGCCGCTGGTGTTGATGGTACTTCTGCCACCGCCGCTCCTCTGCGCGCCTTCCTTTGGCTATGGATGTGGTACGCCCCCATGCCTCCCGCAAGACAGTCTCCGTACATGTGTTCCGCAGTATCGGTCGCACGCCGCCACCTCGACAGCCTGGATCCGTCCCCACCTACGTGGTAGTAATACGTATTTTGCGCCTCCTGCTTGGTAGTGCCCCACTTGCTTCTTCCCGCCTGGCGCTCGCTCTGAACGCCTCGTCTCCTGCATGACAGTATCGTTGTATCACTCTCGATATATATATATATATATATATATATATATATATATATATATATATATATATAATATATATATTGAGTAGTGGGGTTGGTGAGTGTCTTAAGAGATCTTGGAGGACGGGATTGTGTCTCAGGTCATCGTCATCTGAAAATAAACGTTCATTGAAGGATACGCGTACCTTCTTCCGATAGCGAGTCTAAAAATCTTTTACGCCCGTGGCTGGTGGGTGGTTGGGGCCAGACGTGTGAGGTGGTGGAGGTGGGAGTCGCTCACACGGGCCTGGCGGGACTACCCTGCAGCTTATACTGGGTGCCTAACGTCCTGTAAATCATAGGTAATCCTCCTCCAGCCGCTCGTCTGGAGCTTCTGCTACCAACCGGGCAGCCCCCTCTTGTGCACCACCCTGGTCTTAGCCTATACACCAGCTGGTGCAAAATCTACGTACCTCGCTGGACTCGCTACCTGGTAAGGGACTGTGTCCTCCGTAGTCATTTGTCCTACGGTCGCGTCCCGTTAAGTGTACAGTAATTCATGCATATCCGTGAATGATCTTATTCATCATTCACCCTCATGTGGCTTATAATTTTTTTTTTTTCTGTATCTGGAAGAAGGAGGTTGACCTAATGAGCTGATGAGGGTTGGGATTGATGTGATTTTTGTGTGATGGGATGCGTTGGTCTTCTGTGTGGAACGTGTCAGGACCTCGTCAACTTCTGTGTCACAGAGATGTATCAACTTTCACGCCAGGATTGTGTCAACTCCCGTGCCAGGATTGTGTCAAATCGCCGTGCCAGGATTGTGTCAACTCCCATGTTTGCCTCCTTTTTTTCTTTAGTTGACGTCACGCTGGCATGCCAAGCAGGTGCCTCCTTGGCCATGAATTTTCGCTCTTTTGTCGCGCTGGTATTTGGGTTTTCGGTACGACCTCTGAGCAGGACGCAGTGCGATCCTTAAGATAGACGGCGCGACGCTTGGATGTGATGGCCCGGGCCCTTTGATTTGGCCCTCACGGCCAGATCAAAGGGCGGCCCGCGTGCCCGAGTGCCGTCCTGTCGTGCCCAACTGTCGTAGCATTGCTGTACCGTCATGCTCTGGGATCGCACCGCCGTGTGTCCAGGGATCGTACCGCAGTCATGCCGTCGCGATCAAGGATCGTAACGGTCGTCGTAACGTTACGCCTTAGGAATCGGACCGTTGCCGCATCGTGGTGCTTCAGGGGCTGAACGCTTACGACCGTCCCTTCAGGACTTGTTTAGGTAGAGGGCCATGACGCGTGTTGAGGTCATGTGATGTTTGTTGGTCTATAGTAGGTGTAAGGTGCCAGGGATGGCACGTTCGCGCTGGTCTGGCAGCACAGCACAACGCCCACGGTAGCCAGCCCGGCGCCCGAAGGAGCTGTTGACACAGAGATTGCAATGGTACTCCTACTTCTGGCAACGTGTATGTTCTCAATCATTCCGTTACACATTACGATGATCTTCCTTATTCCCTCTCTATCTGTTTCTCTTTCTGCCTCAGATCTCTCGTGTTGGACTGCCTTAGCTGCACATTGTTGCTAGGAGGATGACATTTTCGTCCCCACGTGTTGTGAGGATGTGTGTGTGTGTGTGTGTGTGTGTGGCGGAGGAGCGACAATGAATGAAGAGATATCGTGCGGGGATCTTGTTAGTACAGTGTGTGAGACAGGGGGTGGAGGCGGCGGTAAGGCAAGGAGCATCAAGTCCCACACTGTCTGTCCGGCCGGGACTGGGGGAGGGTACGCGTGTGCGAGTGGGTTCCCCAGCCTTGACATTGGCGAGGGCCCGCACCTCAGCCGCCTTGTCACTCCTCCACACTGAATGACCCTGACACTAGCCCGAGGATTTATTGCACCTTCCACGACGCACCGAAAGCCCGTCTGCAGTTTATTGAGAGATTGGATTTCTTTTAAACGAGTCTTTCCCTTAACAGTTCGTATTATTAACAGAGGAAATTAAGCTTGGGATGTGAAATGTTCCTCAATGACTGCCTTTTGAAAAAACAAGTGCCATTTCTCAAGAGTGCTGGAGGATATGGTTAAGCCGTTGTTTACACGGCTGTTACAGAAGATAGGACTGGTGTCCGGTTAGTGAACAGAGGGGGGGAGCGGGAGGATAGCCGAGCTAAGCCTATTTATGAGTTAAGCTTTTGACCACGACGGCGGTACGATCCTTAAACACGGCTTCGCGACCCTTGAGCGCGAAGGGCACGGCCCCCGCACAACGGTACGACGTTTTAGTATGATGGCGCGACCTCAGACGTGACCCTCAAAGGGGGTCGGCTGAAGACCAGGAGGCCATCACGCCCAAGGGCCCTGCCGTCGTACTGAAGGGGTTAAGCTCCTTCGGGAAACGAGATGCTCAGTAGAATTGCTATAAAGTTCAGACGGGAAGTCTTGGCGATGCCAGTCCTATGCGTCCCTGCCACAGGGTTGGTTTTGAGGTGCAACCGGCCAAGCCCACTCGTCCAGGTTCTGGTGTGAGCATAAGTTGCGACAGAGATAAGCAATAATAACCCTTAGATTGGAGTCTCGTGTGGCACACTTATCCCCCCCCCCCCCCCCCCACGGTGACAGCGAGGAGAGTGTCCCTTATGGTAGGGCTAGTTAAGGTTGGTATTGGTAGATGTGAGGGTCGGAGAGAGAGAGAGAAAGAGAGAGAGAGAGAGAGAGCAGTTACGGGACTCGTAATTCACTAAGTGGTGGTCGCGTCGCTTACGTGAAACTGAAGACGCGCGACGGCAAGGACCCAACGGAGGACTCCGTTAAGGACGAACATCGTATCCTCCAACGTGGTCTGAGGGTCCCTCGTGTGGCGTTAGCCTTACGCCTGTCTTGCCCACCCCCCTCAAACCTTTCCAAGTGACCAGGTAAATGTCTTCATTGGGTGCGTCGCACGGTGTCTTTTGCTTCAGCTGGAGACGTATCTGACGGCGGTGGTGCTGCAAAGGGTTGATGGCGCTGTGGGTGTGTACTTCAGTGACTGCAAGACTCCGGTGTACATCCGTCAGAAACGCGACGCGCAGGTCAGCGAGAGCCGTACACGTTAGCCGTACATGTGTACATGGTAGCAGCTGCTGAGGGGAATATGGGAGATAGACAACATACACACGGATGCACGCATATACCTTGAAAACAGAGAGCGGGAGATTACTTCTGACGGGACTGGTAGATGAATGGGTACCTGACTTTGGCTAGGAGGCGTGTGTGTGTATGTTTGTGTGTGTGTGCGTGTGTATGCAGACACATGGTAGTAAAGACGTGATACAAATATACAAAGAAGACGGGGCCAACTCTCTCCTTGTAACACACAAATAAGCAATCACACAAGCAAGGCATTTTTTTTGTTGTTGTTGTTGCTGTAGTTGTTGTTTTTGTCCCGTGAAGTACTTTTGCATATGCAAATCTCTCTGATGCTTGCACATCCTCCAAGGTTTCCGGTATGTTGATTTTATATCGCCCGACTCGCGGACGTAAGTCTTAGCCTGTGAAAATATAAAGAAAAGTAATTTTTTTTCTCTTGGGTTCGAACCCTTGCACTGCGATTTATGGCGTTACTGAGATGCCACCACCGCCTCTCTCTCTCTCTCTCTCTCTCTCTCTCTCTCTCTCTATCTCTCTCTCTCTCTCTCTCTCTCTCTCTTCCAACCACAGCTGTCAGCTGGAGGTGAATGCCTCATGCTGATGTGGTGGTTATAACGGCCAAGATGGCAATTGCATGTTTCCTTATGTCCATTGGCCGTGTTAGGATGTGACGACCTCCTCTCACAGCTCCGTGCCAGCGAACGGACTCACCACGTCTTATGTATGGTTCGCGTATGATAATAAATTCGTTATATTTATCGGTTTACTCATTGGAGGACGTGGGGGCTCTCGGTTTGCCCCACCCACCCCCCAGTCGGTACAGCACCTGGCTTGGTTCATGGTATGGCTGACAGGTGACAGCTGTATAGTGTACGGGTGATTTATATATATATATATATATATATATATATATATATATATATATATGAAATCCGATTACATAGAAAATGGGAAATACAAAGGTGTGTAGGATGTGAGAAAGTGGGAAGTTGGTCGGTCGAGTGTCTCAAGAAGAGGGAGGACGTTCAGGTGTTGTTACTCGGCTGTGAAACCCGTGGTTTATGGTGTGAGGAAAATGCATTTTTGCCAGTGGTAGGCCACTGGTACCACTGTTTAAAACCCAAAGAACTTAAGCGAACTTTGATATTTTTCCGACCAGTGTAATTTTTTTTTTTTTTTTTTTTTTTTTTTTTTTTTTTTTTTTTTTTTTTTTTTTTTTTACATGCTTAGAAAACGATGTATAGCAAGACGTTGGTTGATGCCTCTCTTGTCTTACGGTTTCGAGACTCCTTGAGTCAAGACTGGGGCATTATATGATCATGGATTTTGGTAGGTTGATAACCTGTCGAACCCGTTTTCTTTGTTGCACCTCCTAGCCCTCTGTAGTAAATCAAAGGTCGTGTGTATAACACCCCAGTAGCTGTCTTTGGATTGCCTGGAACGCCTCGTTAGCGCTACACGTGGTGTTAGGGTGTGTGAAAGTCATATATATATATATATATATATATATATATATATATATATATATATATGTATATATATGTGTGGTAGCCGTTTTGGTACGGACAGAAGAATGTCTTTATGTTCCAGTCGAAGTCATATTGGCTCGAAAGTTATAATTGCGACTGTGAGAAATGAAGACACAAGGGAGATTGATATCAGCTCATGTGTTTGTAACTACTGTTATTGTCATTCCCTGAACATTTTTGAACCAAAACGTAGACATGTGTAAGAGCTTTTCCTCGGCAGCTCCCGCTGCACGTAGTCAAAATTTTCAATGCAGATAAAGAATTCCTTTCAAAACATCTGCTCCGATGTTTTGAAAGGAATCTCATCTCCTATGGATGAGTCAGTCCACAGATACTGTGGTGCAGTGAAGGTAAACAAGTACCATGACATTTTCTTCATTATGTTGTAAAAAAAGGTTGAGTATGTAAATTTTTGTTTTCATCTGTTGGGATGAGCCAAAGGAGTTGGGACGTTGACGGCGTGTATACGCGTGTGTGCATTTGTTGGTTGTGTGGTTAACCCGTTCGTTCGTCTTTGTAAACCGGTAGATGGCTGGCGTGCTGGTTGTAAAGAGGGAGCGGCCACCGTGTGTGGTTGTGGTGAGGTGCGAGGTGCATTGTGAGGCTGTGCTCTCCAGCCTGCGATTCTGATGAGGCTTTTTTGTGCCCCGCTGAAGCGTGTGTGTGTGTGTGTGTGTGTGCGCTCGTCCCTGCCAAGGCACATTGGGTCTCTTTGCCCGCGGTGAAGTTTATGCATATGTACATGTGTCCTTCACTGCACAGCTTGGATTATCTCGTAATGAATGACCAGAGAAAAGAAAAGAAGTCTGAAGAGTCGTGCGGACGAGAATGTGCAGGAGGGTGCAGGGCGGGATGCGGACCACACGTATAGAGGTATGGGTGGTTGACGATCTAGCAGAATCGGGTGGATTCGCCGTTATTTGACTCGTGACGCGCACGGGCAGTCGCCTCGATAATAGTCTATCTCGTACCTCCCCGAACGGGTTTGGAAGGAATTGCCTTTGTAATACAGCTATTACGCTGGGACACGAGGTCCCAATTGGAAATTTTCAGCAGAGGAGATGGATTTCTTCTTTAGTGCAGAGTACACAAAAGAGAAATAATGAAGCGAGGCGGAGGCAAGGCGTGGGTGAACATACATATTCATGTCCCGCGCGAAATCGACCAGGAAAAATGTAATCCGTCGTGTGTTATATTTGGATTGGAATTGATCTTTTGGAGACCTGAAAGCCAATCGCGTTTTATTGCTGACATGAATCTTGATTGGCGCGGCCCCTCTGAACTTTGACGTCAGGCTCTGAACCCGTACACGATGGAACAGCTTCAAGTTATTGGGAAGGTAAAAAGAAAAAAGATAAAATCGTTTTCGGTATTTGTCAAACGTATGTTTGGAAATTTTCGGAGTTGATTAAAATGGTTACCGGGAATATCAAAATGCTTGTACCTGTAGTTGAATATAGATGTTTGATTTTTATTGTGAAGTAATCGTTCAAAAATGCAAATTCACTTTTGTACAATGAGTAATAATTTAGCATTACATGTTTCATAATAGATTGCGTTTATGTACCCACATGTCGACGGCAGCGCACTCACCCGGCGTGACAACTGAAAATCCTCGTTACAACAACGAATGCTCAGACCTCTTGGCCAGGAACTCTCTTGACTTGGAAAGCCGGACGGCCAGAATTCTAGATTTTGTATTCCATTCGGAAATGGTGTGTTTTGGGATGCCAAGCGACATTGCTTGCCCCAGGGGCCTTTTAATTCCAGGTTGTGTTGACTTCTAGTTTTCTTGTAAGTGTAGTTTTTGGACTAATCAGTGTTTCCCCGAGTGCACATCTCACTCCTGTAGGAAGAAGTTATTCCGCGTACGCTGAGGTAGCTTGACAGTTTTACCTACAAATAGTTTGTCGTAAGAGTAGTGGGCTTGGCAGATGTTAGGTTTATGGTCACAGGCGTTTCATGATGGAAAGCAGTAAGAGCAGCAGCAGAAAGTAGGGTCAGAGCTGGGATCGGCTGCTCTCAACTGGGGCGGATGAATGCCGAGAGGGGGGGAGAGAGAGAGAGAGAGGGTTAAAAGTGCGAATAATGTGTGTGTGCGTTCGGCTAAGGGTGGGGCGGGACCGTGGCGAATTGCTCAGCGGCGCGGGGAGCTACCGTGTAAGTGGCGGCTAGTCACCCCATCCTTCCTCCCCTCCCCACCCACCCACCCGCGCACCCCAACTCGGCCAGTAGTGGTGGTTGGGCGGAGGGTGGACAAGGATTGGGGTGGTCCGTGTGTGAGGTCGGGCGTGGATATCATAGCACTGGTGGGAGGGAAGGAGGGGCACCTAGTGATCAGAGGGTGATGGGAGGCGAACGACTCTTAAATGTGGATGGTAAACAAGGCTCATGATAACTCTCTCTCTCTCTCTCTCTCTTTCTCTCTCTCTCTCTCTCTCTCTCTCTCTCTCTCTCTCTCTCTCTCTCTCT
>JAYMFT010117758.1:0-13345 GCA_038088735.1 Panulirus argus
ATATATATATATATATATATATATATATATATAAATGATAAATGACTTTGTGTTTCGTTTTTTCCTGCAAATAGCTGTAGCGTGGAACTCTTTGCCGTCACACCATATTCTTCACGCCTCTAATTTTCTTACACTTAATGCTAATATGTCATTGCCACAGTATTGATCCATGCTTACAGTAGGTATATGTGTAATTTTCCCCGAATGTTTGCATGTGCATGCCAGTCAGTGAGGGAATGTGTGGGTGATTGATTTTTTTTTTTCATGGATGCGTGTCTTTTTGTGTTTGTGTGCGTGTTTGTGTTTGTGTCCGTGTCTTTGCACGTACATGTATGTCTGTTTGTGTTTGTGTCTGTATGTGTGTGTGTGTGTTCGCCTTTGACACTATTGGTAAATGTTTGCATGCCTGCGCATGTGTGTGTGTGTGTGTGTGTGTGTTGGTAATGCCTGTATGTATAAGCGTATGTTTTATGGAATACTTGTTCGTTGTGCAAGGCTGGGGTCAGCCTTCCCCCTGACCCTTGTGATTCCTCTGGAGAAAATTGCCTCGTGGGTGTGTATACTGTCCTCCCGAGAGCATTTCAAATTACATGTTCCATTTCTCTCACATCCAGATGGCTTTTCTTCGCGAGGAATTACATGTTTTTAATCCTGATTTACGGTCGTGTCACAAGGCCTTGGCAGCAGTGTGGTGTGCTGCTTGGTATCTGCTGGCAGCTCCACATTATCTGGAAATATGATTTTTTTTTTTTTTATTGCAGTAAGACTCTTCAGTGATGCGCAGCAAGAAAACATTTGCTGGTCGTTTTACTGAATGTGGCTACGGCTGCAGACTGTCTAAATCGAGGACGGTATCGTCCCTACCGCCTGCTGTGGTCCTGTATAGGAAGACACGGGTCACGGGAGCTGGCAGCCATATATATAACCTACCCCAGCTGGGTTGGCTGTGGCCTGGTCGCTTTGTCAGACCTTCATCGCGGGCCCACGCGATTCACGGACACTGGCTTTCTCTATTTTCAGTTTCGTGGGTCCGTCGTAGTGATAATAGCCACCCAGGTGCATACATGTTAGTAAGGTTGAAATTCCTTATTCCTTGTAACATATTACGTACTGTCTTCCTGAAATGAAGGAAATTATTAATTTTCCTTGTGAAAAGACAGCATAGATTCGTATTGTAGACAGTAGAATACTAGGTCGCCTCATATAAACCCAGATATATTGGCTGTACTGAGAAGGAAGAAAGAATGAAAGAAAGAGGAAGGAAGGCCTCTTTAATGACACGGTAAACATTTGAAGTAGTAGGGAAGATGGCGGCCGGATGTGGCGGGTATCAGTGTCAACAGCGGGACCCGTCTGACTGATGGAGCAACGGCACCAGACCTGGGCCAGGGGCAGGCACGGGGGAACAAGGCCAGGGGGAAAAGTATGGTATGTATGTGAGGTAACTAGGACCTCCCCCAGCTCTTCCCTACGCTCCCCAGTATGCTAATGAGGACTTGGATGGCCATCTCGTTGCCTATGGCATCATTATGTCGCCGTTCATCCTCTCCAGGCTTGACAGAGACACGTGTCCGATGGGATTTTCTGCATAGTCTCCACCGAAAGCTTTTTTTCTAGGGCTGTGATTCGCTCTTGAATTTCCCAGCGGTGGTATCCGTCAGAAAAATAAGCGAATGAATATACAGGTGCTGAACTATATAACGTATATTTATAAGTTCATGTATTGGTTTATGTATACGTACACACGCAGGTAATCGTGAACCATGTACGTCAGAAGGATAGTTGAGCTGCGGTTCGTTAATATATTTCCCAGTGAGGCTCACGTGTCCCTTGTCCCTTGTCGTAGGCTGCCATTACCGCAGTATATTGCCGCCCCACACGTAGCTAGGGATCCATTAGGAACCCCTTTACACGTGTCGCCAGTCTGCGTCCGCCTGTGATAGGACACGGACACGTATCGTGTGGTGTCCAGGAGGCAGGACGCGCGCATCGTGCCAGCCGTTTTAATAACGTATTGTGAGCCTCGGCTTCATCCTTCCGACCTTCCTCTCACTCCCTCGTACATGTTCCTGCGAAATTATAGCAGTGTCACCTCCGCTGATGCTATATTACCGTTTATCAGTCCTCCCCTGTCAGGCAGGGTTGATTTGGGATTAGGATGTCGGATCCCAATGTCACACCTGTACTGCAAGACGAATGTCTCGATTTCCAGTGTCACACACACACACACACACACGCGTCCAAGACCGGTACTGCAAGAGGTTTCCGTGCGTGATGTAGGGAAGGCAGCAGCAACAGTAGCAGGGACAGCCTTACGTGTTGTCAGCCAGACATGCAATGCGTCCCGCCAGAAGTGACAACATTCAAACGTTAGAGAGACGCACCGTGGCACTCTGGGACCAAGCTGCCATAGCTGGGCTCCGGCCACGGTGGGATGATAAGCGTGTTGAAGGTGTTGACTCAGTGAGTAGTCTCAATTAGCTGGACGAAGCTTTAAGGTTCCTGATTGTCGGTGGCAAGAGGGATGCTTTGTGGTTAGTCCTCCATGGGTTTTGTCCGGTCGTTTGTCTGTGTCGCGGCCGAGGAGAGGGTGAAATGGATGGCCGCTAAGCTTTCTTTGTGTGCCCGGGGGGGGGGGGGCGGAGAATACTGCGCGCCAAACTTTCTTTCTTTGCCGGGGATCGGTAGACGCTGTGTGTTGAAGTTTCTTTGTTTGCTGAGCGTCGGTTGACACTGCACATTTAAGCTTTCTTTGTGTTCCTGAGGGTAGTGCGAGTAAGTTGTATTTTTTTCATTGTTTGGGAAGAACATTATACACTAAGCTATGTCTTTACGTGAAAAGTAGTTTTTGGACTTTTTATGTGCTATGTGGATGAGACAGTTGGCTAATCTCTCTTTATGTGCCTCTGGGAGGTTCTCCCATAAGCTGCTTACGTATGATGAAGCATGACGGGTTGAGTTGGTTTCTTCGTTTGATCTTGCACACGAGTTTATATAATGGGTAATTAGCTCAGGCAAGACCCCTCGATTGCACTAGGTCAGGCAAGGTCCCTGAATTATGGTAGGTCAGGAAGGATCCTCAGATTGCGTTAGTGTAGGTAAAATTCCTGAATGGTGTGTGGTCAGGCAGGATTCCTATAATAGGTCTGTTAAAGTCCCTGAATGATTTAGTAGGATCCCAGGATTGTGTTAGGTCGGGGCAGGGTGTTAGGTCAGGTAGAATCCACTAAATTGTGTTAGGTGATGTAAGGTCCCAAAGTCGTGTTAGTGCAGACGGAATGTGTATATATATATATGTACATGTATGCATATGCGAATGAGTACAATTGCATGCTTAGTACTTCAGGAATGTAGCCTGAATGTGTTGTGCACATCAAGGACTGAACATGCAGAACCCAACTTCATACCTTTTTGTTGAATTGGGTTATTGAGTAGGAAGTATACTGTGATATTCACAGACGCCAGAAAGAAACATAAAAGAGACACGAGGGCCAGGGCCAGCACGCGAACATAGCTCGGCTCTTTGATGTTTGGGCAGGATAATTTTACTCTCATGGCTTGCTTGTTGGAGTCGGTCGCTGGCGTGCCGGCCCTGACGGCTGGATTGATAGGTGCGCGTGGACAGATAGGAGGCCTGGCCTCGCTGGACGTGACTGGAACCACGGTCGTGTGTGTGTGTGTGTGTGTGTGTGAGAGAGAGAGAGAGAGAGAGAGAGAGAGAGAGAGAGAGAGCGTCATATCCAAAGTACGAACCGTCGTTGTATAGCGCAAGAGTCGTTATCGTCATGCTCAGGTCCCGCTGTCGTGCTTCAGAGTCGTAGTGTCGTGCTCAAGGGGTCGTATCGCCGTCTTGCCCAAGTGGTTAAGGATTCCCAAGGTGCAGAGGCTCAAGGAGTATTCCACCGGAAGTCCATTTGGGGCTACCATAACGTTTTATGACCCGCAGAAAGACAACGGGGCAAGAAAAGGCCTCTCTCTCTCTCTCTCTCTCTCTCTCTCTCTCTCTCTCTCTCTCTCTCTCTTGGCACTCACTCACATCGGAGATCGAGCGAAGACCTCGCCCGTGTAGCTAACACTGTTTTCACGGTAACGAAGACTTACTGGGAATATTTTCCTCGGCAAAATATTTTCTTTGTGTGTGTGTGTGTGTGTGTTTAGAACTCCATATACATGTAAATGACAGGCAGAGTTAAACACATTTTGAACATTCATGTCGTACGAAGAGTTGATGTTCAGGAACTGATGAATATTGACAAAAATAGAGAAAGAAGAAAATCCATAGGATCACTATTTTCTGGTAACGATGGAGTCTTCTAGTTCCCATCATTACGAGAGATTTATGGTTTGTTTTCCCATCTCTTTTACACGCCTCTTATTGAATCCCGGGAGTTCCCCCGGCGTTGGTCTAAGATACAGGCCCTCTTAAGACGGTTCGACGGCAAGTGGGGAAAGATTTTCGCCCCTATGTCGGCCGAGGGTTGGTATTATGTGTATGGCATTTTGTATCGTGTGTCAGCGAATGTAGATGGAACCTGAATACACTCTGTGGTCAAATTTATGTTATCATGATGCGGTAACTCATCTTTATGGAGGTTCTCGATTGTCTTTTCCTCCTTAACCGGGGATAGTACTATATATATGTCGTCTTCAGAGCCGAGTTTCTTTATAGGTAAAAGGTAGAATGTTTTGAAGAGGTAATATGACGTAAATGCTGTATTTCACTTTACGGTTCTTGCCAGCGATTCTTGTTTGCAAGTGAAGCGAGATTCGTAACTGCTCCTAGATTTCTGGTTTCCGTTAACGGCCCCGTCCATAGCACCGGCCGTCAGAATGTGTACATATATCATGGGGATTAACGCTACTGGAGGAACCGCCAGATTCGGCAAGTCGCGCATCCTTCCGGGGAGGTTTATAAAATGGATGGTGAGTTGGGCAGTGGACGCGTCATTTGTCACAGTGATGCACCATTACTCTAGTGGGCTGGCCCGTGGGGTAGGGGGACGTGGAAGGAGAGGGATATGAGGCAGGACGGGAGGGTGAGAGAGAGGAAAGGGAGAGGTAGTATGGGAGGGGGAGGAGGGACGTTGTTGATAAGGGGAGATACGAGAAGAAAACGCAGGGAGGAGAGCGGTACACAGGGAAATCTGGCAGCCGAGATTGAAGGTACTTGGAGATCCTGGGGGGAAAAGAGGAAGTGGGAGGGAAGCGAAGACCTGAAGAAGAGGTAGGGAAAGTGGAGGAGGAAAGAGAACAAGGAGGGAAGTTTAGGGAGTACGTAGGAGAGAAAAGGAGGGAAGGCTCCTCTATCGTAAGACCCGCCAACATTTCATTAGATGAAGATGGAACCGGTTTTTCTTTCGACTTTATTTATATGCTTACAGTACAGATTATGCCTCCTGTGTTGTATGTTTGTAAGTGAGCAATACAACTTTTAAAAAAGGAACATTGGAGTTTCGTCACGCATACATACAAATGGTAAAAAGAAAAGAAAAATTGATAACGTAATATGATGCTGGGACAGAAGTGCAAGAAACTCTGAAAAAAAAAAGCGTATGAATTATACAGTCATAGAGGGATCATCCATACACGACTTTTTTATGGTCAAAGAAGATTGGTTATAAGTCGTGTTTTAGTAACTTTCATCCACACCTTAGTGACAGTACCTTAAAAGGCACAGTTATTGATGAAGACGTTTCAGCACAGTCTTTTTGGAATCCTGTAGACACAGGTAATGGGTGGTTTGTATGTTAAACCACAACAAATTTGAACTATGTTTATGCCGCTACAACGAGTCTGCATACTTTATTAATTCACAGTGGGGTGCTTTGTACACGTGCAAATCAATGTGTTAAGTACATGGTCATGTCGTGTCAGGGCTTAAGATGGGCAATAGCTTGTCAGCTGTCTTTGTTCAGCTGTCACTGACGTCATCCCAACAGCCAAGTAGCTGGAACGCAAACGACTCCCCAACCCTTTAATATAAAAACCAATTTTCTTTGACTTTGTCACGTAGCTGCATCGAACCAATTTTTTGTGTGTGTGCATTCTTTTAGGTACTTCCATCCCTGCATCCTCTTATGTTTATAATTTTCGTATACTTATTGCTGTTCTTAGGCATGCATATTATACATCACCAGAGAGGTTAAAATGAAAAGAAAAAGAAGTAAGTAGAGTAAGAGGTGGAGGTCGCAGTTTCCTTTTCTCAACTGACCACCTTCTCTCCTTCCCCTTCTGACCACCCGTTCGCCAGGCCTTTGGAAAGGAAAATCTCAAATTCCATCCATAAATGTTGTGACAGACCGGTAGCAAAAGGTAAAACTCCTTACTCTAAGCTGCTGATTTGTGAAGGAACCATCTTCGTAGAGAGAATCTACGCTGGAGACATTTGGAGATAAATAGGAGACGAAGAGTTTGGTAGGTTTCGCAGATTCTAAACTTGGTATCTTAGCGAAGGTTTTAGCCAGGTTTTATAACGCCTGCTTGGCAGAAAACCAGCCAAACGGGAATGTCATTTATCTCTTGTAGCCTATAATTTAATATCTGCTGAGATTTGAGAGTGCATATTTGTATTACGCATATGGATTGTGTTACCCATCCCCATACGTAGAGATACAGGATAAGATACTGGCTAGATACATTTATAGGCGTATTTCAAAGGAAAAAAAATATATTTTACAAGTAATGTCTTGTGTGAGTTCACCAAAGTTTTCTATTCTGCTTGCGGGATCTCATGAATCATTCAGTGGGCACATGTGGATGCTCCGGCTGGTGAGATTTTTGTCCCCATTCGCTGTTCATCTTCACACACACACCGTTCCCACTTTCTCACGTTAAAACGTTTGTTCACTCGACATGGGGAAGGTTGGACACACACACACACACACACACACACACGCACACGCAAACACACAAGGTTAAGCCATGTTTACAACGAGCAAAGGAATTTCTGTAAAAGCGTATGTGGTTAAGTGGTCCACCGCTCGATCGCTACTTTGGAGGATGCACCGCCGTGACAGCCAACTGTAAATGGGTACATGTACCATGTAGTACCTCGGGAGGCCAAGTGCCGCTGGACATAATGTGTGCATCATTACTACCCACCGCATCGTGGGGGCTAAGACACTGTTGTGCCTTGTCCACCCACGTCAGCCCACCGTTACATCACTGGCTGGGGACCACTTTGACTTTTTTACTTTTCCACATCTGAAAGGTGACGGAAAGGTTAGCGGGAGGCGGGCAGCTGGTATGCAAAGCTTCTCTGGATAGCCCTGAACAAACGATGGTAGGTTTGAGTGTTAGAGTCGTGTCGTATGTGATGTTTTGAGTCCGTCGTGGCGTTCCGCGATAGGTTGCGTACGGCTGCGTGTGTGAGTGTTCGGCGTGCGTGGCGTTCGTAAGCTCGTGTCCAGCTGCATGCGGCCAGCCAGCCGTCCTTCCCAGGCAGTTGTGTCCTGCAACCTGCGTCATGCCCGCGGCCACGCTCTCCTACATCCATTGATTTTCGCCTTTTGTATCCGGCAATTGCCAGGTTTTTACCGTGACTTTTGAAATCAGCGCTGAAGGCTGGGCCAAGGACGGCGCGGCGGGAAGTTGGAAGTTCACACTCGTGATCAGCGGGGAATTATCTTCAACTGTTTGCGTCACTGCTGAAAGATAACACCACAGGGTGACCAACCAGTAGTGTTAGGGCACAGTATTGCTGCACAGATCACGTACAGCCCAACCTGTAGCGACTTTTCTTTGACGTTCTGTAACCGTTGACCTGTAATCGTTTTTATTTTGATGTTTGTACCCAGTCGAAGCCATGTGGGCTGAAAAGGAGATACATTAAGTTTTTTGAATAGAGCTAAAGGATATGAGGTGGGTGTTGATTCAAGCACTGTACTGATATTGCATCCTTAGTAACTAAGAGGAGAAGGGAAGTAAGGTGGGCATGAATCCTTGCCAGTCAGCCAGTTCTTGCTGGAGAAGACGTCCCCTCAGTCTTCGCTGGTAAGGTATTTGCTATTCAGATTAACTGCTCTGATTTGTCTCGAGTGCGCCTCTTGTTTACTCTAGGCAGGTGGGTGCTACTCGCTCCTGATTGACTTACCCGGCAGGGGGTTACCACCCATATATTGATCAGCTTAGCCTCCCTTGCAAACGCACCGCTACTTCCCCCCCGTACAGGCTGACGCTACTCTCATTGTCATCGTTGGTTGTAAATCACCTTGTTAATGTTAATCTAGTTAATCTTTAGTTGCAGTAGGGCGTTGTATGTTCTTGCCGGGAGAGTATATAGGTGTGATGTGGATGATTGACAGCCGGACTCAAATGTGGCAGGCAGGTAAGAGAAATAGCTCACTCTATCTTGACCTACCTCTCTTGAGGATTGGGGTAAGTACCAAGGACTATTGTGTTTTGGTTCACTGGCAGGAGGCGAGGTAAAGTTGATACCATCACGTATGAGACAGATTTGGGTACTTTGGAAATTTCCGTATTCCCACACGCCAATCCACACTGTATCCTCACTCCATCCACACCTTAATCCACCCTCAAGATCTAATCATCCTTCACCTGCGCCCACCTAAAATTTCACCCACTTGGTATCAACCCCCTGTTCACTCCAAGTCATACTAGCACATCCGTGTCAGACGTAGCTACCGCGCCAGACCCGCCATCCACACAGCCAACTAAAAGCTGTACAAGAAAATGAGAGGGAGGAAGGAAAGTGTTGGGCTGGCGGAGGCGCAGGTAGTGCTGGCGGAGCCTTGCGTGGGTCGAGGCCTGCGTGTCACACACACGATATTGTCATTAATGAAAGACTAACGTACATGTATGACGGTGCCGTACCAGTTGCCTACCAGCTCCACCAGGCACCAAGCTACTAGGTACCAGGTATGACCAGGTATCAGAAGCGACCAGGTGTCTCCCCCGCTCCCCCCCACAACCAGGGATCAGGGCTGACGTGCAGTTGCGGCTAGATACACGCTGGGTCACTTGTTCCGGTAGTCGTTGCTCTCATGGTTATGTAATGGATCGATATCGACGTCAGTTGAGAGTCAATCGAATTGTGAAGGTATCAGGAGTGCGGGTGTCAGGGTGGGAAAGAACAGAAGTGCGAGTATAAGGTATCTGGGGCGAGTGTTGAGGAGTGCGGATGTCAGGTACCTAGGTGTGACACGGTGTGTAGGAATGTAAGTATAGGTTATCTGGGGCGTGTGTGGGTGTGTGTGTGTGGGGGGGGGGTGTCAGTTATCTAGGTGTTACGATGGCATGGAATGACACAATTCAGTATGTGGAGCGTGTGTGTGTGTGTGTGTGTGTGTGTGTAGGAATGCAGTTGCTACCGTACGAGTCACAACAGATTTGTTTACACGAGTGTACATGCTGTTTGTGTACATGTCCTTTTGTTGGTGTTTACGGACGTGATGGTAAGATTGTTGCAATGTGTTCGTGGCTTTGTTCTAGATGGGGTTAGGGGGGATATGTTTCACCCCTTGAGCACGAGAGGACGGCCCTTGAGCACAACGTAACGACCGCTGAGTGTGATGGACTCGCCGTCCTTTGGCATTAACCTGCCATATGGCAAGATGTCGTCGTAGGTGCTCTCTCTCTCTCTCTCTCTCTCTCTCTCTCTCTCTCTCTCTCTCTCTCTCTCTCTCTCTCTCTGTATATTTTTATGTATTTCCTTCGTTCCTGGCCCTTCCTTCTCTGTCGAAAACAAGTTGGATGTAAATTTTGCCCCGCTAAAGGAAGCCGTGACACATAGCTATGAATATGGATTACTCTTCCACTGTAATTAAGATTATGGATCTGATAACTAGGAGCGGGGAGTGGGCATATGACAGGTCGGGACGTAATGTTGGGTAGACGCGGTATGTTGTGCTCTAACATCATGACATGACGCACTTTGGCATAGGATTGGTGGGTGGGTCATCATGACAGAGTTCGTGTAAGGTTTTCACTAACTGTTACCCTCCGCGGCATACCACACTTTGGTACTTTCTTCCCCAGCAGACCACTTTTCAAGGTAAAACTGTAGAATTTCATTCTCTCTCTCTTTCTCTCTCTCTCTCTCTCTCTCTCTCTCTCTCTCTCTCTCTCTTTGCACCTTATGACCCAGTGCTTTTGCGTACATACCCTAACCTTTCTTTGTGTTGTGTTTGTATAGATATTTGTAGCTGTTTTGGATGTGTAAACAGATTTATTTCCGCAGGTTTGCATGGTCCGTCTTGAGTGTTTTATTATGCTTCCGCTGGGACTAAAACTTTTTTGACAGTTTGAGTTTGCCGAGATTTATTGGTTCTGAAAATTTGTTGCTTGACAGCAAGCAAGAGAGAAATATGCGAGTCTCTTCACAGATTGTGACAGTGCAGCAAACTGCCTCATTTTACCCCGTGAATACGACCATAAGTCCATTTGAGCAGAAGGAACGACTCTAGAGCACATTGCAACGACCCATAGTTATAATGGCGTGACCTTTGACCTGACACTGAATAGCTGGGTCAGAGTTCACGTCATGGTACTCAGGGGGGCTAAGGGGGTTGCGAAAATGACCTGTGGGTGGTGACGTGTGGCAGAACACACACACACACACACACACACACACACACACACACACACACACACACACTGCCCGACAGGATCAAAGAGTAGGTCAAAAAAATTGCAATAGAAGAAAGAGTGTATATATTGCAGTTATTTGAATAATGCGAACAGAGGGAAAATGATTGATACAATCCAGCATGGAAGCAGGAGTTGAGTCTGTCTTTTGATATTGTATTTATGATTCTGTAAAATAAATGAATCTACAAAGAGAATCCGAGACGATGTGCAGCGGGATTGTAAATATTTGTGAAGTAATGGATGAAATGGAAACTGCGCATTCATCATGTTAAGGCATTTCCGAGGAAGGTAAGCCAAATATACATCAGAACTGATTCAGATGCAGGAGGTGACTTATGAATATTTGAGAATGAATAATGAGTCAGTCAAACAAGAGAGGGGAAACAAGTGACACGAGGAGGAAAGTTGATGAACTGGTCGGGCTGCGTGACAGCAGCAGGGTCCGTTTACACTCACCTGACGAAGGAATTAAAGAAGGTGAGATCAGAGATAAGATACATGTAAATCTGTGTAATATTTTAGAGTAAAACGAACGAAAAAAAGAAAAAAAGGACAACAGAAGGAAGTGAATTAGATCAGGAAGGATATGGCGGGGCCAATGTCCCTTCGGTGGTGTGCGATGAGCGGTGGAGGGTGAGGTAGATGGTAGCTTTGCTACCAGTGTGAGCGGTATGGCTCCTGCCGGAGTGGGCGAAGAAAGAAAACCAGACGATAAATATAGAATAAGTACAAGAAGCAAACAGGATCATGGAGGGTACACAAGGGACCAGTAAGCTTTAATAAACACAATATATGTGTGTGTAGCGGGTGGTGACAGGGCTCCAGCCAGACATGTTGGCGACGACCAGGGTCGGGGGTTCCACCTCCCTGCCCCACGCTACCTGCCCACGACTAAGTACAGGCCACGGCACCGCCAGCCATCGGCAGCTCACATGCACCGCCATGCACCGCGCCAGCCAATCGTTACCTGACCTAATACCTCTACACCGTCAGCGGTTGGCCTTGTTTTCCCGGCGTCTCGTGAACTGATGGTCTGTCATAAATGTTTTGAATTGGGTTTCAAAGGATGTTTATGGCGAACTAGAATTTTGCTCAGTGCGAGAGTTCCCTTTGTTGAAAGCAGCGGTGGAATGTTACGAAATTATGCGTAAATTGGGGTTCAGAGTGAGGCCTTGGGGTGTCCGTGAGGGATAGAGGTGTTGGTGAGGAGGGTGGGCGGGGCGGGGGCCTTGGGTGTCCGTGAGGGATTGACGGTGTTTGCGAGGGGGCCAGAGGCGTCCGTGAGACCCAGGTCGCACGTGGGTGTCTCGAGGCCAGAACCTGTGAAGCATCAAGTCTTTCATCCAGTTGCTGGGAAAGGTGGGCGACAGCCGCCGCGCGGCCGATCGCGTGACGGTGCGCGGGCAGCCTTGCATGCCGAGCTGGACGCTGCTCCAGGTGTTCAAGTATTCAAAGCAACTTTGCAGTCGTCCTTCTTCGTGCCTGCCTCTCCCTCTCTCTCTCCCCCCCCCCTCTCTCTCTCTCTTTCTCTCTCACCCCCTCCCCCTCCCTCCCCCACTCCCTCCCTCCGAGGAATAACTCCAGCAACCCCTGTGAACCGCCGACCGAAGAGGGGAGGGGAGAGAGAGAGAGAGGGGGGGGGGGAGGTGCACCTTCGATCTGGAGGAGCGTGCATGAGAATCGCCACACACGAGCTCATCAGGTATTCCCTCTCTGGCGGGTAAATTGTGCCACTCACTCGCCCACCAGCCACTGTTGGCGTGGTATAATGGCCCAAGATGCATTATATGTAAAGTGAGTTATGCCTTTCAAGATACGGTGTATATAAACACCGGCATATAACCAACGAAATGACAGCTACCTAGAGGAATATGTTAAGCTCGTGGCGTGGCCGTTGTATTCTCTCGTCGTTAGAGCCAGAACCATCGCAATAGTTCGACCTCCCGCTCTGGTGTGGATAATCTGATCTTGATGTTGTGTACAACAGCGAGCTCATCCTGATGCAAAGTGTGTGTGCTCATTTTGTCAGGCTCCTTATGGTACCCACTGTAGGGTGCAGAAGTATGGGGTTAGTAACCTATTTCCCTAAGGAATTAAGCTGTTCTGCATAAGGGATTGAGTCAGTGTGGTAGTAGCATAGCCTCTGTAAACGTAATTACGGTAACTTTTAAGAAACAATCTGCATTTAACGTCAGAAATTATTATATCCTCGTTTTTCAGTGGACTTAGATAGAGATTTGAATGCGACAATGGGTATTATATGTTCGAGAACATATGCTATAAGTACGGTAAACAATGCGATAGCAAGAGTATACAGTCAGTGTCGCCTGCAATGCCTTGATTCAGTTACTGTCGTAGTTGTTGGTTCATAAACTGATTCTCCTAAGATTAAAAAGCTGGGCTTGTGTATTTTAGGCCGTTGCTCTCCCACTCACATTAGTGAGACAAATTATGTAGTGTAGTTTGATTCATTGTGTGTGTGTGTGTAAGACATGCAATTAATGTGAGGATGTGTACCGGCCGTTGTTGTTCCTGTGTGTTGTAATTTTCTCCTTGTTTTGGTCCGAGTTCATTGTTTGCTGACTGTTCACGTGACCTCTGAGAAATTTTACCAGAGTTTATACTCCCAATTAATGTTAGTTTTAAAATGCATAATGCATAAAATTTCAGCAAATTCATATATATATATATATATATATATATATATATATATTTTTTTCATACATATTCGCCTTTT